>NW_003136916.1:0-10198 GCF_000003605.2 Saccoglossus kowalevskii
GTATTAAACTCATGTCTGCCAGGACATACTGGGTCTTCATTGTCAGACTGTCTTAGAGTATTTCTGAACCACGTTCCCTCAAAGGTGTTCCGTATCTAAGCGTAGTCGCGCGCTGTCCCAAATACAGAGAGACGTCAAGACACAAAACTTTGTGAGAACCAATTACAAACAAGAAAAGGCGAACCACGTTCTCTCATAGGTGGTCCGTATCTAAGCGAAGTCGCGCGCTGTCCCAAATACAAAGAGACGTCAAGACACAAAACGTTGTCAGGACCAAATACAAACAAGAAAAGGCGATGTTTTTTTTGTTGGGGGGCGGCGAGGTCGACACCCTCGTTTTTTTGGCATCATGAATATTCTAATCGCATGCCACATGAATATGCATGAGGCTGAATCTATCGAATAAATCGGATATATACACCTATGATTTTTCTAAGTTTCGTCACACTTTGAGGAAATATACTTTCGTCATGAATATTCAACTATCCAACAAATCAGATATAACCAAAACACCAAAGATGGGTGCCAATACTGATTAAGTTTCATCAAACTTTGAGTGCTATACGTGACCAATCAGTCTTAATTATTCCCTAATATAATAAGGTTTCAATAAAATGATTAAAGCGGGAGGGTGGTCACCTGCGACGCGCGGAAATTGAGTCCCAAGCGACAATAACAGCACCTGCTAAAAACGCAAAGACTGTGCCATGCATTTCTTTGGGCTCTGTGCGCGCTGCGTGGAACGCCTGTCGAGCCGGTGAAAATTCGAGAAAACAACAGAAACTCAACTTTGAATTTATCCTGAACATCAGAATTCATATATGTTACACAAGTAGGGCTAATCTTGTTACACTGTTCAGGGGAGTCTCAACAACCATCCCAAAGTAGCGTGTTCTGCGAATTGTTGGCCTTTGTTTTCACCGCGATGGTTGCCAGGCGGTGAAAATGCCCGGATGTCCGCCCCGAGGATATGTGCTTAATTTCGTAGTAGTTAATTTACAACAATGTTTATTTTTGATTAGGTCGATTCAGAGTAACACAATGGCATTCTTCGACGTAATATCTATGGTCACATTGTTCTCATTAGGTGAGTTATTCTAAAAAGTCATATAATTATTTAATTTGTTGTGTTTCACTGTCTCCATGGGAGATTGTCTCCCAGAATGCATTGCACATGTGCGCACTAACATGCTCAGTAGTGTGTATTATTATGTATATAGAGCTTTTGTCAGGTATAAGTGCAAAAACAATTTACAGAAATAAATGTTCATTCAAGTACCTGTGGTAAAATTTGAAGTCGGCTTTTACTTGAAAAAAAGATTATACTAATAATAATACTGTAAATGTATTAATTATTCACTGTGTTTTAATTTCGCTGATAAGTAAAATTCGCTTGATTAAATTCACGTGAGCATTAAAAACAACAACAACAGATCTCATTGTTTCTCAGCAAAATTCGTAAAGCCACGTGAAAAGACTCGGAAATCAAAATATTAAATGTCAGTGAAAATAAATGGTTTTACAGTAGCAGAAAGCAGCCTATGTATGAGTGCGTCATCTGAGCCATGACAGAATCTGCTCAGTGAGTGCATATTAAAGTACGCCCTCTTTTGCAATTTGTCCTTTATAAAGGATTCACCGGTGGGGGGGGGTTGGCGGCACGAGAGGGCGCCATCCGATCTGAATGGAATGTATCGACGTCAGTCGCCGTAGCCCATCGTCTAAGCAACAACGTCCCGTTTACGAAAAGATGAAATAATTTCAGTAATCTCTTGACAGAATAATCCTCAACAAAACTTAGAAACATTTCATAGACAAAATAGACAGGCTCCAAAATTATGTCTATTGCAAAACAATTCAACCGACAACCAGTTTGACGCCACAATTTCTAGCTTGAGCCCGAATTCTACGCGTGATTTTATTGCGTTCAAAACTGTTCCATTTCAGACTACGCATGCACACAATGTGGTTTCTCGAAATGCATACATAGGCAACTTGTCACTGATAAAAGTTACCGAAAACATTTTGAGCAACTTTTCAGTACTTTGCCTCTACTTTGCCGTACTTTGCCACTACTTTGCCACTACTTTGCCACTAGTTTGTAGTACTTTGGGCTACTTTGCCGTACTTTGCCTATACTTTGCTGTACTTTGCCACTACTTTGCCGTACGTTGAATGACTTTGCCTATACTTTTCTTTACTTTGCCAATACTTTGGCCTACTTTGCCCCGACTTTGCCGTACTATGCCACTACATTGCAGTACTTTGCCACACTTTGCAACTACTTTGTGTACTTTGCCACTACTTTTCAATACTTTGCCACTACTTTGCCGGACTTTGATACTATATTTCTAAACTTTTCCGCTAGATTGCACCACTTTGCCACTACTTTGCAGTACATTGCCACTACTTTGCCGTACTTTGCCACTACTTTGCCGTACTTTGCCACTACCTTGCCGTACTTTGCCACTACTCTTCAGTACTTTGCCACTACTTTGCCGTACTTTGCCACTACTTTGCCGTACTTTGCCTCTACTTTGCCGTACTTTTCAGTTCTTTGCCACTACTTGGCAGTACTTTGCCACTACTTTGCCGTACTTTGCCGCTAGAGTGAAATATAAATGTGCTTCTGCATTCGCCATGAATTTCATAACTTGCTATGATCATGGTAAAGAGAAAACCTGTGCTTACTTTCAACAGTTAGCTGGAGTCTGATCGAAAACGTGTCTCAAAAAATACTTTTACATCATTTTCCCGATTATTTTTTCGGCTCGTAACGAATCAGTCAATTTAGAATTAACATGTATGTGCTATCGGAAAGCATTTTGGCACAATTTTACTGAAAAGACGAGTTTTTCATTGCACATGAATATTAATTTATGCAAATGAGACAATTATTTCAACCAATCGTGTCATGCAACTTCCCCCCGGGATACACGAGGTTGCGTGTGTGTGCTACTTGTATGTTTGTGTGTGTGTGTGGGGGGGGGGGTCAATTTTTTTTTGACCGAAGCGGCCTCAACGTCGATCTACTTGAGTCCAGTTTTCAACTGGCCGAGGAGCACTCCCACCCAAAGACAATGTACCGGTGGGGATGTCAGTGCGTTGACAATCGAATAAACCTGCAATTAACTTGGCTATTCCTCTTTTACAGGATGTCTGATTCATGGTACTAGTGGCGATTTTGAATGTATAAAATGTGAATACGACGAGTCTTGGGCTAGTATTTTTTCAGACTACGACTGTGTCACTAACCCGGGGTCCATGGAGACGGCCACTTGTTCTACAACGTGCTATACGTGGGCATACTACAGTGAAGACCTGTATAAGTAGGATAATCAGCGTGGTTTTCTCCTCGTTCCGCCGTAGGTGGCGCACTGCACTCACAGTTACTTTCAAATTTAACTTTGAATTCCTTGACCGTCAAAGCCATCAATTGCAATATTTGGATCAAGAATTATAGGTATCGAACAATTCCATCTATTGGCTACAACATTACCTCTCTCCACATACAGAAAACGTGCAAAATTTGACACCAAGCTGGTGACAGAAAAATTATTAAATTATTGAGTTTAAAGCGGGGGAATCGTCACCTGCGCGTGCGTCAGATGGTTATAGAGTGTCATTGTTTACGATCAAGCCTCTACCCATGAGCCTTTGTGCGTTTTTAGCATGCGTTGTTATCGTCGCTTGGGCTCAATTCCCGCGCATGTGCAGGTGACGACCCTTCCGCGTTAATATGTTTCCAATAAAGAGTGTTTTTTTCCCCAAATATGCTGTTCAATTAGTATTATTATCACGCCAACGTAAATTCCTTAACCCTGCCAGTGTTATGGTTGGCAAGTCCTTCTGTTTTCGTCCAACTTTATTTTCATTGTTTGTTTTTTATATACGTTAGTTGGTCAGTATGATTTGAAGGTGGAACGAGGCTGTGCGTCTTTGGAACAGAACAGCACGTGGTCTGCTAACCAATGTGACGAGTACGATGACGTAGATTCCTCGGAGAGCGCCTATGTATGTACATGTGATTACGAGGACAGCTGTAATGCCGATGACTCGGGTAAGTGGAAATAAAATTGGGTATGGCAAATGAATATCAAACAAAGTGCTCACAGATTTACCATTCATTTAAAAACAACCTTCAAGGTATGTGGCTCATATATTCGGGCACAGTGGCGCCCTACGGTAATGCACCGAGAGTTGTTGAGTAAAGAAAAAAAACCCTTTGACATAGTGACGTCAGTATGTAATGTTTTCATCCTACGCGCGCGTTCTACAAAACTTGTTACCACGAGATCTCGAGATCTCGCGTTATTATTTTGAAATCTCGTGACGAATCTGGCAAATAGTATGTCATTTCAATCGTTCCTCCTGTATTCTAGATTATCACCAGTGCTACTACTGTGAAACGAAAGTCAACGACTACACATGTAAAAACGACTTAGTAAATAACCACGAGCCAATAGCGTGCCTCACTGGACATTCTGGATGTGGTACTAGAACTGTAGCCTACAACACATGTGAGTATCATCAACTTTTTGTTACTAATTCCCCACGCCAACCACCTGTCGCATTTAGATTTGTTGTTCTCTCTCTCTCCAACACTTTGTTCAATGTAGGGATTCAATGTCGCAGCTCGTGTTCGAATTTCACGTCAACAATTTACTGTACTGTGGGTCCATAGCTTTTCTTGTGTCGATTTTTAGTCTTTGTGATGGTATTACAATCATTTCTGATACATTTGGTATCATTAAATTTGCTATTTTCAGACCTTATGATTTTAATTGACACAGTGGAGCTATGGCTCCTCCCATAGACTTGAGTAACACAAACGTGTGACGCCAAATGACGTCGCAAATAAAAGTCGATACAGGTACACCATTTTCATATAGCACGCAACAGAAACGGAGTGGAAATAGTGTCATTGTGATAAAATCCACATCAGTAACCTCAACAAATTTCGTCATAAAACAACTCTTGTCTTAACTTTTTTCGTAATAGGGCTGTTCACCGATGATGCCGAAAGATACTGTACTGACGAAGAAACTACCGACGCCGATGGTGATTGCACGACCGATAATTCGGGATTTGAGACCTGTCTCTACTACTGTTCCGGAAATGCATGCAATGACATTGAAAACATCGCCAGTAGATCCACTATCCCAACCACATTGATATTTACCTAGATTATAGCATCCCTTGTACCCTGGTGAAACCACTGCTAACCTGAGCGATAAGCGAGTAACCTTAGTCGCTCTCAACACACAGTAGCATAGAAAAGTCGCCTGGTTATTTCCCCCGATTATTTTGTACTTGTTAATTAGTTCGACTTGTATACAGTCTCTTTTTTAATTCTTGGTGATTTTTTTTCATTTAAATAAAATATTATGGGAGCGTGTAAACGGCGAAAGCCGCGTTACCGCCGCGAAAGCCTGCTTACCGAGAAATAAACAAAATAACCATAAACATCATGAATGTATATTTCGCAGTAACCCGGCGTTCGACATTTATATACTCTCATTAACATACAAATCATTATTGTATACTTTCGCACTTTTGTGGATTTGGCAATGGATTTCTCCCTGAGACTTGATACATTCTTTTTTTTATTCATAGTCAGGTTTTTCGTGCTGAACTTCATGCTCAAACCAAAACGAATGTTGCAATGAAGATAATGTCTGTAACTGTTCCAATAAAGTTGTATTGTATGCTTACGTGAAATTCTAACAGGGCTGCGCAGCGACCACCGCCCTTTAAAGTTGACGGGTCGAATTAACTTCGAAATGTATAGTCCTGTTACCAGTGTATCGTCGAAACAGTCTAAAATATTGAGGCTCCCATAATTACGGTTACTAACCAATCACGTAGCCTATCATAGTCACGTGAGGTACGCCTTATACCCATTGGTGGAATTTGTTGTGGACTATTCTATTCATACCAAGGGGTGTAAAGCATAAATGAATTAATAACTGAAATTAATAACAGACTTCTCGGTGGTAGACAATTTGCTATGCTTATTTCAACCGCACATCATTGATTTAGTTAGTTCTGTTAGTATATCTAATAAATTGCAAGGTCTCAAAAGTATCTACATATCCATGCCCCCATCAAAACTAAAAAAAAGCTCATACAAGTACGATATGCCTTGGCCGTTCTCAGTCCGTGCTGGGTGCTCATACCTCACACATTCGCCTGTGAAAGATACATCTCCCCTAGATTTCCAACATAAGGTAAGATCGTGTAGTAACTGTATAAGCCTGTAATACTATTGCAGTAGTAAAACAACGACCGTTGTCAAGGTTGGTAATTTGCCGACTGAAAGATAATGTTCGGGTGTGGTGTAAACAAGTAATATCATCGTAACATGTGACGATCATGTGTTAACTATGACTTGGGTCTTGTATGGAAATTTACAAATGAACGATCAGTCAAATACCATGTTATTGATATTGCACTACTTATACATGTATTCACCTCGAATTTTGTTCAGAGAGATCACACCCTTCTCTCTATGGAGAGACTACGCTCATACCATTGTGGAGGAAGTTTGACGCCGAACCTCCTGAGTATAATGATCTGTACGTGTAGCAACACGTGTTGGGGCCTTGTGGTGTTACGTGAAATACCAATAAGCTGTATTTGAGTACTGTCAAATACTTTATTTTCGCTTGCAACATGATTCAGTTAAAATAAAATCCAGCGAATATACCTTTTTTCCTATATTTTACATTCAACTCGTCAACAATCAATGAAAATAAATTCCATACAAAATACCCAAAAAAATTTTTTCAGCGAAAATTAATTCCAGCTAAAATAAAGTATTTTACAGTAGAGGTTTTTGACTGTAATGCAGACTCGTGGTCAGGAAGCGCGGTCTTCGAATACGGCGCGTGTTGAACTCCCTCGGAGACACCCAACTTAGGACTCAGACTCGTAATAGGTTATACTTGTCTGAGTTTAGGATGGTCGTTTCGTTTTGGCATTGTAATTTTTATTACATTGAACCTGTGAATTGTTTGTAGTCATTGAGCACATCTTCATTGTTTGTGTCGCCGTGACAACCTTCCAAAACAAGTGGCTCATTAACACACAAACATTCAAACAATTGTCTAAGGTGTGTTGTGTATATTTTGATTTCGTGAATCAAATTACGAAAATGTGTGAGATGTCAAAAATAGGTTTTCCCGAGAATTTTAGCATAACGGTAAATCTATCATGATGGGCAAGGGGATTATAAAAACTTATTCTCCAGCATACTAGTATCGTGTTTTGAAACTTGAAGTTAGCACCAAACTGTCATTCATGGCACTTCTGTGTTTGTCCGAGTGGTTACCATCACTGTCTTGTTATCTCCGAACATCTGTAATTGTTCAAATTGTAAAATATCAGTTATTCATTCCTGTTTGTCTTGGGAATGTTATCAGGCATTATGAACTATCGATTATTTCGCTGTTACATTACTTATCGTAATGGCGCTTCACTAAACTAAAAGTATTCTATACGGAGAGCTGATCATAGAGCACATCCGTCCAATCATGGATGTACTGATACATCCATGGTCCAATATAAGACTGCCACGTATTAAACTCATGTCTGCCAGGACATACTGGGTCTTCATTGTCAGACTGTCTTAGAGTATTTCTGAACCACGTTCCCTCAAAGGTGTTCCGTATCTAAGCGTAGTCGCGCGCTGTCCCAAATACAGAGAGACGTCAAGACACAAAACTTTGTGAGAACCGATTACAAACAAGAAAAGGCGAACCACGTTCTCTCATAGGTGGTCCGTATCTAAGCGAAGTCGCGCGCTGTCCCAAATACAGAGAGACGTCAAGACACAAAACGTTGTCAGGACCAAATACAAACAAGAAAAGGCGATGTTTTTTTTGTTGGGGGGGGGGGGGGGGCGAGGTCGACACCCTCGTTTTTTGGCATCATGAATATTCATATGACATGTATTATTTATCAAATTTCGT
Organism: Saccoglossus kowalevskii; assembly: GCF_000003605.2. NCBI lineage: Eukaryota > Metazoa > Hemichordata > Enteropneusta > Harrimaniidae > Saccoglossus > Saccoglossus kowalevskii. The sequence continues at coordinate 7,974 of NW_003136916.1, forward strand.
CAATTTTTGAATATTATACATACCTCATAAAAATTCTCTAGGTCAAAATGTAATAATAGTTTTAATAGAATTATTACAGAATTACAGCCGTAAAGTTTGATCAAGTTTCGTCAAATTTTGTCTAATCTACTTACCTCATGAATATTCTTGATACCGAAACTATAGAATAAATTGAATATATTCAATGATTTTTTCAGGGGTAAAAAAGAAACTTACTGGCGTCAAGTTTGTTCAAATTTTGTTGACCTTGACTAATCGCATGCCACATGAATATGCATGAGGCTGAATCTATCGAATAAATGGGATATATACACCTATGATTTTTCTAAGTTTCGTCACATTTTGAGTAAATATACTTTCGTCATGAATATTCAACTATCCAACAAATCAGATATAACCAAAACACCAAAGATGGGTGCCAATACTGATTAAGTTTCATCAAACTTTGAGTGCTATACGTGACCAATCAGTCTTAATTATTCCCTAATATAATAAGGTTTCAATAAAATGATTAAAGCGGGAGGGTCGTCACCTGCGCATGTGCGGAAATTGAGTCCCAAGCGACAATAACAGCACCTGCTAAAAACGCAAAGACTGTGCCATGCATTTCTTTGGGCTCTGTGCGCGCTGCGTGAAACGCCTGTCGAGCCGGTGAAAATTCGAGAAAACAACAGAAACTCAACTTTGAATTTATCCTGAACATCAGAATTCATATATGTTACACAAGTAGGGCTAATCTTGTTACACTGTTCAGGGGAGTCTCAACAACCATCCCAAAGTACCGTTTTCTGCGAATTGTTGGCCTTTGTTTTCACCGCGATGGTTGCCAGGCGGTGAAAATGCCCGGATGTCCGCCCCGAGGATATGTGTTTAATTTAGTAGTAGTTAATTTACAACAATGTTTATTTTTGATTAGGTCGATTCAGAGTAACACAATGGCATTCTTCGACGTAATATCTATGGTCACATTGTTCTCATTAGGTGAGTTGTTCTAAAAAGTCATATAATTATTTAATTTGTTGTGTTTCACTGTCTCCATGGGAGATTGTCTCCCAGAATGCATTGCACATGTGCGCACTAACATGCTCAGTAGTGTGTATTATTATGTATATAGAGCTTTTGTCAGGTATAAGTGCAAAAACAATTTGAAGTCGGCTTTTACTTGAAAAAAAGATTATACTAATAATAATACTGTAAATGTATTAATTATTCACTGTGTTTTAATTTCGCTGATAAGTAAAATTCGCTTGATTAAATTCACGTGAGCATAAAAAACAACAACAACAGAACTCATTGTTTCTCAGCAAAATTCGTAAAGCCACGTGAAAAGACTCGGAAATCAAAATATTAAATGTCAGTGAAAATAAATGGTTTTACAGTAGCAGAGAGCAGCCTATGTATGAGTGCGTCATCTGAGCCATGACAGAATCTGCTCAGTGAGTGCATATTAAAGTACGCCCTCTTTTGCAATTCGTCCTTTATAAAGGATTCACCGGCGGGGGGGGGGGGGTGGCGGCACGAGAGGGCGCCATCCGATCTGAATGGAATGTATCGACGTCAGTCGCCGTAGCCCATCGTCTAAGCAACAACGTCCCGTTTACGAAAAGATGGAATAATTTCAGTAATTTCTTGACAGAATAATCCTCAACAAAACTTAGAAACATTTCATAGACAAAATAGACAGGCTCCAAAATTATGTCTATTGCAAAACAATTCAACCGACAACCAGTTTGACGCCACAATTTCTAGCTTGAGCCCGAATTCTACGCGTGATTTTATTGCGTTCAAAACTGTTCCATTTCAGACTGCGCATGCACACAATGTGGTTTCTCGAAATGCATACATAGGCAACTTGTCACTGATAAAAGTCACCGAAAACATTTTGAGCAACTTTTCAGTACTTTGCCTCTACTTTGCCGTACTTTTCAGTACTTTGCCACTACTTTGCCACTACTTTGCCGTACTTTGCCACTACTTTGCCGTACTTTGCCACTACTTTTCAGTACTTTGTTACTACTTTGCCGTACTTTGCCACTACTTTGCAGTACTTTGCCACTACTTTGCCGTACTTTGCCACTACTTTTCAGTACTTTGCCACTACTTTTCAGTACTTTGCCACTACTTTTCAGTACTTTGCCACTTCTTTGCCGTACTTTGCCACTACTTTGCCATAGTTTGCAGTACTTTGTCACTACTTTGAAGTACTTTGCCACACTTTGTAACTA
>NW_003136932.1:0-24977 GCF_000003605.2 Saccoglossus kowalevskii
GAACCTCAATAATATTGTTAGAGGTTGATGTGAACTTCAATATTATTCGTTAGTGATTGATGTGAACCTCAATAATAATGTTAGTGATTCATGTGAACCTCAATAATATTGTTGGGGATTGATGTGAACCTCAATAATATTGTTAGTGATTGATGTGAACCTCAATAATATTGCTAGTGATTGATGTGAACCTCAATAATATTGTTAGTGATTGATGTGAACCTCAATAATATTGTTAGTGATTGATGTGAATCTCAATAATATTGTTAGTTGTTGATGTGAATCTTAATAATATTGTTGGGGATTGATGTGAACCTCAATAATATTGTTAGTGATTGATGTGAACCTCAATAAAATTGTTAGTGATTGATGTGAACCTCAATAATATTGTTAGTGGTTGATGTGATCCTCAATAATATTGTTAGTTGTTGATGTGAACCTCAATAATATTGTTGGGGATTGATGTGAACCTCAATAAAATTGTTAGTGATTGATGTGAACTTCAATAATATTGTTAGTGATTGATGTGAACCTCAATAATTTTGTTAGTGATTGATGTGAACCTCAATAATATTGTTAGTGATTGATGTGAATCTCAATAATATTGTTAGTTGTTGATGTGAACCTCAATAATATTGTTGGGGATTGATGTGAACCTCAATAAAATTGTTAGTGATTGATGTGAACTTCAATAATATTGTTAGTGATTGATGTGAACCTCATAATTTTGTTAGTGATTGATGTGAACCTCATAATATGTTAGTGATTGATGTGAACCTCAATAATATTGTTAGTGATTGATGTGAACCTCAATAATATTGTTAGTGATTGATGTGAACCTTAATAATATTGTTAGTGATTGATGTGAATCTCAATAATATTGTTTGTTGTTTATATAATATTGTTGATGATTCATGTGAACCTCAATAATATTGTTGGGGATTGATGTGAACCTCAATAATATTGTTAGTGATTGATGTGAACCTCAATAATATTGCTAGTGATTGATGTGAACCTCAATAATATTGTTAGTGATTGATGTGAACCTCAATAATATTGTTAGTGATTGATGTGAATCTCAATAATATTGTTAGTTGTTGATGTGAACCTCAATAATATTGTTGGGGATTGATGTGAATCTCAATAATATTGTTGGGATTGATGTGAACTTCAATAATATTGTTAGTGATTGATGTGAACCTCAATAATATTGTTAGTGATTGATGTGAATCTCAATAATATTGTTAGTTGTTGATGTGAATCTCAATAATGTTGTTGGGGATTGATGTGAACCTCAATAATATTGTTAGTGATTGATGTGAACCTCGATAACATTGTTAGTGATTGATGTGAACCTCAATAATATTGTTAGTGGTTGATGTGAACCTCAATAATATTGTTAGTTGTTGATGTGAACCTCAATAATATTGTTGGGGATTGATGTGAACCTCAATAAAATTGTTAGTGATTGATGTGAACCTCAATAATATTGTTAGTGATTGATGTGAACCTCAATAATATTGTTAGTGATTGATGTGAACCTCAATAATATTGTTAGTGATTGATGTGAATCTCAATAATATTGTTTGTTGTTTATATAATATTGTTGATGATTCATGTGAACATCAATAATATTGTTGGTGATTGATGTGAACCTCAATAATATTGTTAGTGATTGATGTGAACCTCAATAATATTGTTAGTGATTGATGTGAACCTCAATAATATTGTTAGTGATTGATGTGAACCTCAATAATATTGTTAGTTGTTGATGTGAATCTTAATAATATTGTTGGGGATTGATGTGAACCTCAATAATATTGTTAGTGATTGATGTGAACCTCAATAAAATTGTTAGTGATTGATGTGAACCTCAATAATATTGTTAGTGGTTGATGTGAACCTCAATAAAATTGTTAGTGATTGATGTGAACCTCAATAATATTGTTAGTGGTTGATGTGAACCTCAATAATATTGTTAGTTGTTGATGTGCACCTCAATAATATTGTTGGAGATTGATGTGAACCTCAATAAAATTGTTAGTGATTGATGTGAACCTCAATAATATTGTTAGTGATTGATGTGAACCTCAATTAAATTGTTAGTGATTGATGTGAACTTCAATAATATTGTTAGTGATTGATGTGAACCTCAATAATATTGTTAGTGATTGGTGTGAACCTCAATAATATTGTTAATGATTGATGTGAACCTCAATAAAATTGTTAGTGATTGATGTGAACCTCAATAATATGTTTAGTGATTGATGTGAACCTCAATAACATTGTTAGTGATTGATGTGAACCTCAATAATATTGTTAGTGATTGATGTGAATTTCAATAGTATTGTTTGTTGTTTATATAATATTGTTGATGATTCATGTGAACCTCAATAATATTGTTGGGGATTGATGTGAACCTCAATAATATTGTTAGTGATTGATGTGAACCTCAATAATATTGTTAGTGATTGATGTGAACCTCAATAATATTGTTAGTGATTGATGTGAACCTCAATAATATTGTTAGTGATTGATGTGAACCTCAATAATATTGTTAGTGATTGATGTGAATCTCAATAATATTGTTAGTTGTTGATGTGAATCTCAATAATGTTGTTGGGGATTGATGTGAACCTCAATAATATTGTTAGTGATTGATGTGAACCTCGATAAAATTGTTAGTGATTGATGTGAACCTCAATAATATTGTTAGTGGTTGATGTGAACCTCAATAATATTGTTAGTTGTTGATGTGAACCTCAATAATATTGTTGGGGATTGATGTGAACCTCAATAAAATTGTTAGTGATTGATGTGAACCTCAATAATATTGTTAGTGATTGATGTGAACCTCAATAATATTGTTAGTGATTGATGTGAACTTCAATAATATTGTTAGTGATTGATGTGAACCTCAATAATATTGTTAGTGATTGGTGTGAACCTCAATAATATTGTTAGTGATTGATGTGAACCTCAATAAAATTGTTAGTGATTGATGTGAACCTCAATAATATTGTTAGTGATTGATGTGAACCTCAATAATATTGTTAGTGATTGATGTGAACCTCAATAATATTGTTAGTGATTGATGTGAATCTCAATAATATTGTTTGTTGTTTATATAATATTGTTGATGATTCATGTGAACATCAATAATATTGTTGGGGATTGATGTGAACCTCAATAATATTGTTAGTGATTGATGTGAACCTCAATAATATTGTTAGTGGTTGATGTGAACCTCAATAATATTGTTAGTGGTTGATGTGAACCTCAATAATATTGTTAGAGGTTGATGTGAACCTCAATAATATTGTTAGTGATTGATGTGAACCTCAATAATATTGTTAGTGGTTGATGTGAACCTCAATAATATTGTTAGTGGTTGATGTGAACCTCAATAATATTGTTAGTGGTTGATGTGAACCTCAATAATATTGTTAGTGATTGATGTGAACCTCAATAATATTGTTAGTGATTGATGTGAACCTCAATAATATTGTTAGTGATTGATGTGAACCTCAATAATATTGTTAGTGGTTGATGTGAACCTCAATAATATTGTTAGTGATTGATGTGAACCTCAATAATATTGTTGGGGATTGATGTGAACCTCAATAAAATTGTTAGTGATTGATGTGAACCTCAATAATATTGTTAGTGATTGATGTGAACCTCAATAATATTGTTAGTGATTGATGTGAACTTCAATAATATTGTTAGTGATTGATGTGAACCTCAATAATATTGTTAGTGATTGGTGTGAACCTCAATAATATTGTTAGTGATTGATGTGAACCTCAATAAAATTGTTAGTGATTGATGTGAACCTCAATAATATTGTTAGTGATTGATGTGAACCTCAATAATATTGTTAGTGATAGATGTGAACCTCAATAATATTGTTAGTGATTCATGTGAATCTCAATAATATTGTTTGTTGTTTATATAATATTGTTGATGATTCATGTGAACATCAATAATATTGTTGGGGATTGATGTGAACCTCAATAATATTGTTAGTGATTGATGTGAACCTCAATAATATTGTTAGTGGTTGATGTGAACCTCAATAATATTGTTTGTGGTTGATGTGAACATCAATAATATTGTTAGTGATTGATGTGAACCTCAATAATATTGTTAGTGGTTGATGTGAACCTCAATAATATTGTTAGTGATTGATGTGAACCTCAATAATATTGTCAGTGATTGATATGAACCTCAATAATATTGTTAGTGATTGATGTGAACCTCAATAATATTGTTAGTGATTGATGTGAACCTCAATAATATTGCTAGTGATTGATGTGAACCTCAATAATTTGTTAGTGATTGATGTGAATCTAAATAATATTGTTAGTTGTTGATGTGAACCTCAATAATATTGTTGGGGATTGATGTGAACTTCAATAATATTGTTAGTGATTGATGTGAACCTCAATAATATTGTTAGTGATTGATGTGAACCTCAATAATATTGTTAGTGATTGATGTGAACCTCAATAATATTGTTAGTGATTGATGTGAATCTCAATAATAGTGTTAGTTGTTGATGTGAATCTCAATAATATTGTTGGGGATTGATGTGAACCTCAATAATATTGTTAGTGATTGATGTGAACCTCAATAAAATTGTTAGTGATTGATGTGAACCTCAATAATATTGTTAGTGGTTGATGTGAACCTCAATAATATTGTTAGTTGTTGATGTGAACCTCAATAATATTGTTGGGGATTGATGTGAACCTCAATAAAATTGTTAGTGATTGATGTGAACCTCAATAATATTGTTAGTGATTGATGTGAACCTCAATAAAATTGTTAGTGATTGATGTGAACCTCAATAATATTGTTAGTGATTGATGTGAACCTCAATAATATTGTTAGTTGTTGATGTGAATCTTAATAATATTGTTGGGGATTGATGTGAACCTCAATAATATTGTTAGTGATTGATGTGAACCTCAATAAAATTGTTAGTGATTGATGTGAACCTCAATAATATTGTTAGTGGTTGATGTGATCCTCAATAATATTGTTAGTTGTTGATGTGAACCTCAATAATATTGTTGGGGATTGATGTGAACCTCAATAAAATTGTTAGTGATTGATGTGAACCTCAATAATATTGTTAGTGATTGATGTGAACCTCAATAAAATTGTTAGTGATTGATGTGAACCTCAATAATATTGTTAGTGATTGATGTGAACCTCAATAATATTGTTAGTGATTGGTGTGAACCTCAATAATATTGTTAATGATTGATGTGAACCTCAATAAAATTGTTAGTGATTGATGTGAACCTCAATAATATTGTTAGTGATTGATGTGAACCTCAATAATATTGTTAGTGATTGATGTGAACCTCAATAATATTGTTAGTGATTGATGTGAATCTCAATAATATTGTTTGTTGTTCATATAATATTGTTGATGATTCATGTGAACCTCAATAATATTGTTGGGGATTGATGTGAACCTCAATAATATTGTTAGTGATTGATGTGAACCTCAATAATATTGTTAGTGATTGATGTGAATCTCAATAATATTGTTAGTTGTTGATGCGAACCTCAATAATATTGTTGGGGATTGATGTGAATCTCAATAATATTGTTGGGATTGATGTGAACTTCAATAATATTGTTAGTGATTGATGTGAACCTCAATAATATTGTTAGTGATTGATGTGAATCTCATAATATTGTTAGTTGTTGATGTGAATCTCAATAATGTGTTGGGGAATGATGTGAACGTCAATAATATTGTTAGTGATTGATGTGAACTCAATAATATTGTAGTGGTTGATGTGAACTCAATAATATTGTTAGTGGTTGATGTGAACCTCAATAATATTGTTAGAGGTTGATGTGAACCTCAATAATATTGTTAGTGATTGATGTGAACCTCAATAATATTGTTAGTGGTTGATGTGAACCTCAATAATATTGTTAGTGGTTGATGTGAACCTCAATAATATTGTTAGTGATTGATGTGAACCTCAATAATATTGTTAGTGATTGATGTGAACCTCAATAATATTGTTAGTGATTGATGTGAACCTCAATAATATTGTTAGTGGTTGATGTGAACCTCAATAATATTGTTAGTGATTGATGTGAACCTCGATAAAATTGTTAGTGATTGATGTGAACCTCAATAATATTGTTAGTGGTTGATGTGAACCTCAATAATATTGTTAGTTGTTGATGTGAACCTCAATAATATTGTTGGGGATTGATGTGAACCTCAATAAAATTGTTAGTGATTGATGTGAACCTCAATAATATTGTTAGTGATTGATGTGAACCTCAATAATATTGTTAGTGATTGATGTGAACTTCAATAATATTGTTAGTGATTGATGTGAACCTCAATAATATTGTTAGTGATTGGTGTGAACCTCAATAATATTCTTAGTGATTGATGTGAACCTCAATAAAATTGTTAGTGATTGATGTGAACCTCAATAATATTGTTAGTGATTGATGTGAACCTCAATAATATTGTTAGTGATTGATGTGAACCTCAATAATATTGTTAGTGATTGATGTGAATCTCAATAATATTGTTTGTTGTTTATATAATATTGTTGATGATTCATGTGAACATCAATAATATTGTTGGGGATTGATGTGAACCTCAATAATATTGTTAGTGATTGATGTGAACCTCAATAATATTGTTAGTGGTTGATGTGAACCTCATTAATATTGTTAGTGGTTGATGTGAACCTCAATAATATTGTTAGAGGTTGATGTGAACCTCAATAATATTGTTAGTGATTGATGTGAACCTCAATAATATTGTTAGTGGTTGATGTGAACCTCAATAATATTGTTAGTGGTTGATGTGAACCTCAATAATATTGTTAGTGGTTGATGTGAACTTCAATAATATTGTTAGTGATTGATGTGAACCTCAATAATATTGTTAGTGATTGATGTGAATCTCAATAATATTGTTAGTGATTGATGTGAACCTCAATAATAATGTTAGTGATTGATGTGAACCTCAATAAAATTGTTAGTGATTGATGTGAACCTCAATAACATTGATAGTGATTGATGTGAACCTCAATAATATTGTTAGTGGTTGATGTGAACCTCAATAATATTGTTAGTGATTGATGTGAACCTCAATAATATTGTTAGTGATTGATGTGAACCTCAATAATATTGTTAGTGATTGATGTGAACCTCAATAATATTGTTAGTGATTGATGTGAATCTCAATAATATTGTTTGTTGTTTATATAATATTGTTGATGATTGATGTGAACCTCAATAATATTGTTGGGGATTGATGTGAACCTCAATAATATTGTTAGTGATTGATGTGATCCTCAATAATATTGTTAGTGGTTGATGTGAACCTCAATAATATTGTTAGTGATTGATGTGAACCTCAATAATATTGTTAGTGATTGATGTGAACCTCAATAATATTGTTAGTGGTTGATGTGAACCTCAATAATATTGTTAGTGATTGATGTGATCCTCAATAATATTGTTAGTGGTTGATGTGAACCTCAATAATATTGCTAGTGATTGATGTGAACCTCAATAATATTGTTAGTGATTGATGTGAACCTCAATAATATTGTTAGTGGTTGATGTGAACCTCAATAATATTGATAGTGCTTGATGTGAACATCAATAATATTATCAGTGATTGATGTGAACCTCAATAATATTGTTAGTGGTTGATGTGAACCTCAATAATATTGTTAGTGGTTGATGTGAACCTCAATAATATTGTTAGTGGTTGATGTGAACCTCAATAATATTGTTAGTTGTTGATGTGAATCTTAATAATATTGTTGGGGATTGATGTGAACCTCAATAATATTGTTAGTGATTGATGTGAACCTCAATAAAATTGTTAGTTATTGATGTGAACCTCAATAATATTGTTAGTGGTTGATGTGATCCTCAATAATATTGTTAGTTGTTGATGTGAACCTCAATAATATTGTTGGGGATTGATGTGAACCTCAATAAAATTGTTAGTGATTGATGTGAACCTCAATAATATTGTTAGTGATTGATGTGAACCTCAATAAAATTGTTAGTGATTGATGTGAACCTCAATAATATTGTTAGTGATTGATGTGAACCTCAATAATATTGTTAGTGATTGGTGTGAACCTCAATAATATTGTTAATGATTGATGTGAACCTCAATAAAATTGTTAGTGATTGATGTGAACCTCAATAATATTGTTAGTGATTGATGTAAACCTCAATAATATTGTTAGTGATTGATGTGAACCTCAATAATATTGTTAGTGATTGATGTGAATCTCAATAATATTGTTTGTTGTTTATATAATATTGTTGATGATTCATGTGAACCTCAATAATATTGTTGGGGATTGATGTGAACCTCAATAATATTGTTAGTGATTGATGTGAACCTCAATAATAATGTTAGTGATTGATGTGAATCTCAATAATATTGTTAGTTGTTGATGTGAACCTCAATAATATTGTTGGGGATTGATGTGAATCTCAATAATATTGTTGGGATTGATGTGAACTTCAATAATATTGTTAGTGATTGATGTGAACCTCAATAATATTGTTAGTGATTGATGTGAACCTCAATAATATTGCTAGTGATTGATGTGAACCTCAATAATATTGTTAGTGATTAATGTGAACCTCAATAATATTGTTAGTGATTGATGTGAATCTCAATAATATTGTTAGTTGTTGATGTGAATCTTAATAATATTGTTGGGGATTGATGTGAACCTCAATAATATTGTTAGTGATTGATGTGAACCTCAATAAAATTGTTAGTGATTGATGTGAACCTCAATAATATTGTTAGTGGTTGATGTGATCCTCAATAATATTGTTAGTTGTTGATGTGAACCTCAATAATATTGTTGGGGATTGATGTGAAACTCAATAAAATTGTTAGTGATTGATGTGAACCTCAATAATATTGTTAGTGATTGATGTGAACCTCAATAAAATTGTTAGTGATTGATGTGAACTTCAATAATATTGTTAGTGATTGATGTGAACCTCAATAATACTGTTAGTGATTGATGTGAACCTCAATAATATTGTTAATGATTGATGTGAACCTCAATAATATTGTTAGTGATTGATGTGAATCTCAATAATATTGTTTGTTGTTTATATAATATTGTTGATGATTCATGTGAACCTCAATAATATTGTTGGGGATTGATGTGAACCTCAATAATATTGTTAGTGATTGATGTGAACCTCAATAATATTGTTAGTGATTGATGTGAATCTCAATAATATTGTTAGTTGTTGATGTGAACCTCAATAATATTGTTGGGGATTGATGTGAATCTCAATAATATTGTTGGGATTGATGTGAACTTCAATAATATTGTCAGTGATTGATGTGAACCTCAATAATATTGTTAGTGATTGATGTGAACCTCAATAATATTGTTAGTGGTTGATGTGAATATCAATAATATTGTTAGTGGTTGATGTGAACCTCAATAATATTGTTAGTGGTTGATGTGAACCTCAATAATATTGTTAGTGATTGATGTGAACCTCAATAATATTGTCAGTGATTGATATGAACCTCAATAATATTGTTAGTGGTTGATGTGAACCTCAATAATATTGTTAGTGGTTGATGTGAACCTCAATAATATTGTTAGTGGTTGATGTGAACCTCAATAATATTGTTAGTGATGAATGTTAACCTCAATAATATTGTTAGTGATTGATGTGATCCTCAATAATATTGTTAGTGATTGATGTGAACCTCAATAATATTGTCAGTGATTGATATGAACCTCAATAATATTGTTAGTGGTTGATGTGAACCTCAATAATATTGTTAGTGGTGGATGTGAACCTCAATAATATTGTTATTGATTGATGTGAACCTCAATAATATTGTTAGTGATGAATGTTAACCTCAATAATATTGTTAGTGATTGATGTGATCCTCAATAATATTGTTAGTGGTTGATGTGAACCTCAATATTATTGTTAGTGATTGATGTGAATCTCAATAATATTGTTAGTGATTGATGTGAACCTCAATAATATTGTTAGTGATTGATGTGATTCTCAATAATATTGTTGATGATTGATGTGAACCTCAATAATATTGTTGGGGATTGATGTGAACCTCAATAATATTGTTAGTGATTGATGTGAACCTCAATAATATTGTTAGTGATTGATGTGAACCTCAATAATATTGTTAGTGATTGATGTGAATCTCAATAATATTGTTTGTTGTTTATATAATATTGTTAGTGATTGATGTGAACCTCAATAATATTGTTAGTGATTGATGTGAATCTCAATAATATTGTTGGGGATTGATGTGAATCTCAATAATATTGTTAGTGATTGATGTGAACCTCAATAATATTGTTAGTGATTGATGTGAACCTCAATAATATTGTTAGTGATTGATGTGAACCTCAATAATATTGTTAGTGATTGATGTGAACCTCAATAATATTGTTAGTGATTGATGTGAATCTCAATAATATTGTTAGTTGTTGATGTGAATCTCAATAATGTTGTTGGGGATTGATGTGAACCTCAATAATATTGTTAGTGATTGATGTGAACCTCAATAAAATTGTTAGTGATTGATGTGAACCTCAATAATATTGTTAGTGGTTGATGTGAACCTCAATAATATTGTTAGTTGTTGATGTGAACCTCAATAATATTGTTGGGGATTGATGTGAACCTCAATAATATTGTTAGTGATTGATGTAAACCTCAATAATATTGTTAGTGATTGATGTGAACCTCAATAATATTGTTAGTGATTGATGTGAACCTCAATAATATTGTTGGGGATTGATGTGAACCTCAATGATATTGTTGGGGATTGATGTGAACCTCAATAATATTGTTAGTGATTGATGTGAACCTCAATAATATTGTTAGTGATTGATGTGAACCTCAATAATATTGTTAGTGATTGATGTGAACCTCAATATTATTGTTAGTGATTGATGTGAACCTCATAATATTGTTAGTGATTTATGTGATCTCAATAATATTGTTTGTTGTTTATATAATATTGTTGATGATTCATGTGAACCTCGATAATATTGTTGGGGATTGATGTGAACCTCAATAATATTGTTAGTGATTGATGTGAACCTCAATAATATTGTTAATGATTGATGTGAATCTCAATAATATTGTTAGTTGTTGATGTGAACCTCAATAATATTGTTGGGGATTGATGTGAATCTCAATAATATTGTTGGGATTGATGTGAACTTCAATAATATTGTTAGTGATTGACGTGAACCTCAATAATATTGTTAGTGATTGATGTGAATCTCAATAATATTGTTAGTTGTTGATGTGAATCTCAATAATGTTGTTGGGGAATGATGTGAACGTCAATAATATTGTTAGTGATTGATGTGAACCTCGATAAAATTGTTAGTGATTGATGTGAACCTCGATAAAATTGTTAGTGATTGATGTGAACCTCAATAATATTGTTAGTGGTTGATGTGAACCTCAATAATATTGTTAGTTGTTGATGTGAACCTCAATAATATTGTTGGGGATTGATGTGAACCTCAATAAGATTGTTAGTGATTGATGTGAACCTCAATAATATTGTTAGTGATTGATGTGAACCTCAATAAAATTGTTAGTGATTGATGTGAACTTCAATAATATTGTTAGTGATTGATGTGAACCTCAATAATATTGTTAGTGATTGGGTGTGAACCTCAATAATATTGTTAATGATTGATGTGAACGTCAATAAATTGTTAGTGATTGATGTGAACCTTCAATAATATTGTTAGTGATTGATGTGAACCTCAATAATAATGTTAGTGATTGATGTGAACCTCAATAATATTGTTAGTGATTGATGTGAATCTCAATAATATTGTTTGTTGTTTATATAATATTGTTGATGATTCATGTGAACCTCAATAATATTGTTGGGGATTGATGTGAACCTCAATAATATTGTTAGTGATTGATGTGAACCTCAATAATAATGTTAGTGATTGATGTGAATCTCAATAATATTGTTAGTTGTTGATGTGAACCTCAATAATATTGTTGGGGATTGATGTGAATCTCAATAATATTGTTGGGATTGATGTGAACTTCAATAATATTGTTAGTGATTGATGTGAACCTCAATAATATTGTTAGTGATTGATGTGAATCTCAATATTATTGTTAGTTGTTGATGTGAATCTCAATAATGTTGTTGGGGAATGATGTGAACGTCAATAATATTGTTAGTGATTGATGTGAACCTCGATAAAATTGTTAGTGATTGATGTGAACCTCAATAATATTGTTAGTGGTTGATGTGAACCTCAATAATATTGTTAGTGATTGATGTGAACCTCAATAAAATTGTTAGTGATTGATGTGAACTTCAATAATATTGTTAGTGATTGATGTGAACCTCAATAATATTGTTAGTGATTGGTGTGAACCTCAATAATATTGTTAATGATTGATGTGAACCTCAATAAAATTGTTAGTCATTGATGTGAACCTCAATAATACTGTTAGTGATTGATGTGAACCTCAATAATATTGTTAATGATTGATGTGAACCTCAATAATATTGTTAGTGATTGATGTGAATCTCAATAATATTGTTTGTTGTTTATATAATATTGTTGATGATTCATGTGAACCTCAATAATATTGTTGGGGATTGATGTGAACCTCAATAATATTGTTAGTGATGATGTGAACCTCAATAATATTGTTAGTGATTGATGTGAATCTCAATAATATTGTTAGTTGTTGATGTGAACCTCAATAACATTGTTGGGGATTGATGTGAACCTCAATAATATTGTTAGTGATTGATGTGAACCTCAATAATATTGTTAGTGATTGATGTGAACCTCAATAATATTGTTAGTGATTGATGTGAACCTCAATAATATTGTTAGTGATTGATGTGAATCTAAATAATATTGTTAGTTGTTGATGTGAACCTCAATAATATTGTTGGGGATTGATGTGAACTTCAATAATATTGTTAGTGATTGATGTGAACCTCAATAATATTGTTAGTGATTGATGTGAACCTCAATAATATTGTTAGTGATTGATGTGAATCTCAATAATATTGTTAGTTGTTGATGTGAATCTCAATAATATTGTTGGGGATTGATGTGAACCTCAATAATATTGTTAGTGATTGATGTGAACCTCAATAAAATTGTTAGTGATTGATGTGAACCTCAATAATATTGTTAGTGGTTGATGTGAACCTCAATAATATTGTTAGTTGTTGATGTGAACCTCAATAATATTGTTGGGGATTGATGTGAACCTCAATAAAATTGTTAGTGATTGATGTGAACCTCAATAATATTGTTAGTGATTGATGTGAACCTCAATAAAATTGTTAGTGATTGATGTGAACTTCAATAATATTGTTAGTGATTGATGTGAACCTCAATAATATTGTTAGTGATTGGTGTGAACCTCAATAATGTTGTTAATGATTGATGTGAACCTCAATAAAATTGTTAGTGATTGATGTGAACCTCAATAATATTGTTAGTGATTGATGTGAACCTCAATAACATTGTTAGTGATTGATGTGAACCTCAATAATATTGTTAGTGATTGATGTGAATCTCAATAATATTGTTGGGGATTGATGTGAACCTCAATAATATTGTTGATGATTCATGTGAACCTCAATAATATTGTTGGGGATTGGTGTGAACCTCAATAATATTGTTAGTGATTGATGTGAACCTCAATAATATTGTTAGTGATTGATGTGAACCTCAATAATATTGTTAGTGATTGATGTGAACCTCAATAATATTGTTAGTGATTGATGTGAACCTCAATAATATTGTTAGTGGTTGATGTGAACCTCAATAATATTGTTAGTGATTGATGTGAACCTCAATAATATTGTTAGTGATTGATGTGAACCTCAATAATATTGTTAGTGATTGATGTGAACCTCAATAATATTGTTAGTGATTGATGTGAACCTCAATAATATTGTTAGTGATTGATGTGAACCTCAATAATATTGTTAGTGATTGATGTGAACCTCAATAATATTGTTAGTGATTGATGTGAACCTCAATAATATTGTTAGTGATTGATGTGAACCTCAATAATATTGTTAGTGATTGATGTGAACCTCAATAATATTGTTAGTGATTGATGTGAAACTTCAATAATATTGTTAGTGATTGATGTGAACCTCAATAATATTGTTAGTTGTTGATGTGAACCTCAATAATATTGTTGGGGATTGATGTGAACCTCAATAATATTGTTAGTGATTGATGTGAACTTCAATAAAATTGTTAGTGATTGATGTGAACCTCAATAATAATGTTAGTGATTCATGTGAACCTCAATAATATTGTTGGGGATTGATGTGAACCTCAATAATATTGTTAGTGATTGATGTGAACCTCAATAATATTGCTAGTGATTGATGTGAACCTCAATAATATTGTTAGTGATTGATGTGAACCTCAATAATATTGTTAGTGATTGATGTGAACCTCAATAATATTGTTAGTTGTTGATGTGAATCTTAATAATATTGTTGGGGATTGATGTGAACCTCAATAATATTGTTAGTGATTGATGTGAACCTCAATAAAATTGTTAGTGATTGATGTGAACCTCAATAATATTGTTAGTGGTTGATGTGAACCTCAATAATATTGTTAGTTGTTGATGTGCACCTCAATAATATTGTAGGAGATTGATGTGAACCTCAATAAAATTGTTAGTGATTGATGTGAACCTCAATAATATTGTTAGTGATTGATGTGAACCTCAATTAAATTGTTAGTGATTGATGTGAACTTCAATAATATTGTTAGTGATTGATGTGAACCTCAATAATATTGTTAGTGATTGGTGTGAACCTCAATAATATTGTTAATGATTGATGTGAACCTCAATAAAATTGTTAGTGATTGATGTGAACCTCAATAATATTGTTAGTGATTGATGTGAACCTCAATAATATTGTTAGTGATTGATGTGAATCTCAATAATATTGTTAGTTGTTGATGTGAACCTCAATAATATTGTTGGGGATTGATGTGAATCTCAATAATATTGTTGGGATTGATGTGAACTTCAATAATATTGTTAGTGATTGATGTGAACCTCAATAATATTGTTAGTGATTGATGTGAATCTCAATAATATTGTTAGTTGTTGATGTGAATCTCAATAATGTTGTTGGGGAATGATGTGAACGTCAATAATATTGTTAGTGATTGATGTGAACCTCGATAAAATTGTTAGTGATTGATGTGAACCTCAATAATATTGTTAGTGGTTGATGTGAACCTCAATAATATTGTTAGTTGTTGATGTGAACCTCAATAATATTGTTGGGGATTGATGTGAACCTCAATAATATTGTTAGTGGTTGATGTGAACCTCAATAATATTGTTAGTTGTTGATGTGAACCTCAATAATATTGTTGGGGATTGATGTGAACCTCAATAAAATTGTTAGTGATTGATGTGAACCTCAATAATATTGTTAGTGATTGATGTGAACCTCAATAAAATTGTTAGTGATTGATGTGAACTTCAATAATATTGTTAGTGATTGATGTGAACCTCAATAATATTGTTAGTGATTGGTGTGAACCTCAATAATATTGTTAATGATTGATGTGAACCTCAATAAAATTGTTAGTGATTGATGTGAACCTCAATAATATTGTTAGTGATTGATGTGAACCTCAATAATATTGTTAGTGATTGATGTGAACCTTAATAATATTGTTAGTGATTGATGTGAATCTCAATAATATTGTTTGTTGTTTATATAATATTGTTGATGATTCATGTGAACCTCAATAATATTGTTGGGGATTGATGTGAACCTCAATAATATTGTTAGTGATTGATGTGAACCTCAATAATATTGCTAGTGATTGATGTGAACCTCAATAATATTGTTAGTGATTGATGTGAACCTCAATAATATTGTTAGTGATTGATGTGAATCTCAATAATATTGTTAGTTGTTGATGTGAACCTCAATAATATTGTTGGGGATTGATGTGAATCTCAATAATATTGTTGGGATTGATGTGACTTCATATAATATTGTTAGTGATTGATGTGAACCTCAATAATATTGTTAGTGATTGATGTGAATCTCAATAATATTGTTAGTGATTGATGTGAACTTCAATAATTTGTTAGTGATTGATGTGAATCTCAATAATATTGTTAGTGATTGATGTGAACTTCAATAATATTGTTAGTGATTGATGTGAACCTCAATAATATTGTTAGTGATTGATGTGAACCTCAATAATATTGTTAGTGATTGATGTGAATCTCAATAATAGTGTTAGTTGTTGATGTGAATCTCAATAATATTGTTGGGGATTGATGTGAACCTCAATAATATTGTTAGTGATTGATGTGAACCTCAATAAAATTGTTAGTGATTGATGTGAACCTCAATAATATTGTTAGTGGTTGATGTGAACCTCAATAATATTGTTAGTTGTTGATGTGAACCTCAATAATATTGTTGGGGATTGATGTGAACCTCAATAATATTGTTAGTGATTGATGTGAACCTCAATAATATTGTTAGTGATTGATGTGAACCTCAATAATATTGTTAGTGATTGATGTGAATCTCAATAATAGTGTTAGTTGTTGATGTGAATCTCAATAATATTGTTGGGGATTGATGTGAACCTCAATAATATTGTTAGTGATTGATGTGAACCTCAATAAAATTGTTAGTGATTGATGTGAACCTCAATAATATTGTTAGTGGTTGATGTGAACCTCAATAATATGTTATTGATTGATGTGAACGTCAATAATATTGTTAGTGCTTGAAGTGAACCCCAATAATATTGTTGGGGATTGATGTGAACCTCAATAATATTGTTAGTGGTGGATGTGAACCTTAATAATATGTTTAGTGATTGATGTGAACCTCAAATAATATTGTTAGTGAGGAATGTTAACCTCAATAATATTGTTAGTGATTGATGTGATCCTCAATAACATTGTTAGTGGTTGATGTAAACCTCAATAATATTTGTTAGTGATTGATGTGAACCTCAATAATATTGTTAGTGATTGATGTGAACCTCAATAATATTGTTAATGGTTGATGTGAACCTCAATAATATTGTTAGTGGTTGATGTGAACCTCAATAATATTGTTAGTAGTTGATGTGAACCTCAATATTATTGTTAGTGATTGATGTGAACCTCAATAATATTGTCAGTGATTGATATGAACATCAATAATATTGTTAGTGGTTGATGTGAACCTCAATAATATTGTTAGTGGTGGATGTGAACCTCAATAATATTGTTATTGATTGATGTGAACCTCAATAATACTGTTAGTGATGAATGTTAACCTCAATATTATTGTTAGTGATTGATGTGATCCTCAATAATATTGTTAGTGGTTGATGTGAACCTCAATAATATTGTTAGTGATTGATGTGAACCTCAATAATATTGTTAGTGATTGATGTGAACCTCAATAATATTGTTAGTGGTTGATGTGAACCTCAATAATATTGTTAGTGGTTGATGTGAACCTCAATAATATTGTTAGTGGTTGATGTGAACCTCAATAATATTGTTAGTGATTGATGTGAACCTCAATAATATTGATAGTGATGAATGTTAACCTCAATAAAATTGTTAGTGATTGATATGAACCTCAATAATATTGTTAATGATTGATGTGAACCTCAATAATATTGTTAGTGATTGATGTGATCCTCAATAATATTGTTAGTGATTGATGTGATCCTCAATATTATTGTTAGTGATTGATGTGAACCTCAATAATATTGATAGTGATTGATGTGAACATCAATAATTAATATTGTTAGTGAATGATGTGAACCTCAATAATATTGTTAGTGATTGATGTGAACCACAATAATATTGTTAGTGATTGATATGAACTTCAATAATATTGTTAGTGGTTGATGTGAACCTCAATAATATTGTTAGTGATTGATGTGAACCTCAATAATATTGTTAGTGATTGATGTTAACCTCAATAAAATTGTTAGTGATTGATGTGAACCTCAATAATATTGTTAGTGATGAATGTTAACCTCAATAAAATTGTTAGTGATTGATGTGAACCTCATTAATATTGTTAGTGGTTGATGTGAACCTCAATAATATTGTTAGTGAATGATGTGAACCTCAATAATATTGTTAGTGATTGATGTGAACCTCAATAATAATGTTAGTGATTGATGTGAACCTCAATAAAATTGTTAGTGATTGAGGTGAACCTCGATAATATTGATAGTGATTGATGTGAACCTCAATAATATTGTTAGTGGTTGATGTGAACCTCAATAATATGGTTAGTGATAGATGTGAACCTCAATAATGTTGTTAGTGATTGATGTGAACCTCAATAATATTGTTAGTGATTGATGTGAATCTCAATAATATTGTTTGTTGTTTATATAATATTGTTGATGATTCATGTGAACCTCAATAATATTGTTGGGGATTGATGTGAACCTCAATAATATTGTTAGTGATTGATGTGAACCTCAATAATATTGTTGGGGATTGATGTGAACCTCAATAATATTGTTAGTGATTGACGTGAACCTCAATAATATTGTTAATGATTGATGTGAACCTCTATAATATTGTTAGTGATTGATGTGATCCTCAATAATATTGTTAGTGGTTGATGTGAACCTCAATAATATTGTTAGTGATTGATGTGAACCTCAATAATATTGTTAGTGATTGATGTGAACCTCAATAATATTGTTAGTGATTGATGTGAATCTCAATAATATTGTTAGTGATTGATGTGATTCTCAATAATATTGTCAGTGATTGATATGAGCCTCAATAATATTGTTAGTGGTTGATGTGAACCTCAATAATATTGTTAGTGGTGGATGATGAACTCAATAATATTGTTATTGATTGATGTGAACCTCAATAATACTGTTAGTGATGAATGTTAACCTCAATAATATTGTTAGTGATTGATGTGATCCTCAATAATATTGTTAGTGGTTGATGTGAACCTCAATAATATTGTTAGTGATTGATGTGAACCTCAATAATATTCTTAGTGATTGATGTGAACCTCAATAATATTGTTAGTGATTGATGTGAACCTCAATAATATTGTTAGTGATTGATGTGAACCTCAATAATATTGTTAGTGGTTGATGTGATCCTCAATAATATTGTTAGTGGTTGATGTGAACCTCAATAATATTGTTAGTGATTGATGTGAACTTCAATAATATTGTTAGTGATTGATGTGAACCTCAATAATAATGTTAGTGATTCATGTGAACCTCAATAATATTGTTGGGGATTGATGTGAACCTCAATAATATTGTTAGTGATTGATGTGAACCTCAATAATATTGTTAGTGATTGATGTGAACTTCAATAATATTGTTAGTGATTGATGTGAACCTCAATAATATTGTTAGTGATTGATGTGAACCTCAATAATATTGTTAGTTGTTGATGTGAATCTTAATAATATTGTTGGGGATTGATGTGAACCTCAATAATATTGTTAGTGATTGATGTGAACCTCAATAAAATTGTTAGTTATTGATGTGAACCTCAATAATATTGTTAGTGGTTGATGTGATCCTCAATAATATTGTTAGTTGTTGATGTGAACCTCAATAATATTGTTGGGGATTGATGTGAACCTTAATAAAATTGTTAGTGATTGATGTGAACCTCAATAATATTGTTAGTGATTGATGTGAACCTCAATAAAATTGTTAGTGATTGATGTGAACCTCCATAATATTGTTAGTGATTGATGTGAACCTCAATAATATTGTTAGTGATTGGTGTGAACCTCAATAATATTGTTAATGATTGATGTGAACCTCAATAAAATTGTTAGTGATTGATGTGAACCTCAATAATATTGTTAGTGATTGATGTGAACCTCAATAATATTGTTAGTGATTGATGTGAACCTCAATAATATTGTTAGTGATTGATGTGAATCTCAATAATATTGTTTGTTGTTTATATAATATTGTTGATGATTCATGTGAACCTAGATAATATTGTTGGGGATTGATGTGAACCTCAATAATATTGTTAGTGATTGATGTGAACCTCAATAATATTGTTAGTGATTGATGTGAATCTCAATAATATTGTTAGTTGTTGATGTGAACCTCAATAATATTGTTGGGGATTGATGTGAATCTCAATAATATTGTTGGGATTGATGTGAACTTCAATAATATTGTTAGTGATTGATGTGAACCTCAATAATATTGTTAGTGATTGATGTGAATCTCAATAATATTGTTAGTTGTTGATGTGAATCTCAATAATGTTGTTGGGGAATGATGTGAACGTCAATAATATTGTTAGTGATTGATGTGAACCTCGATAAAATTGTTAGTGATTGATGTGAACCTCAATAATATTGTTAGTGGTTGATGTGAACCTCAATAATATTGTTAGTTGTTGATGTGAACCTCAATAATATTGTTGGGGATTGATGTGAACCTCAATAAAATTGTTAGTGATTGATGTGAACCTCAATAATATTGTTTGTGATTGATGTGAACCTCAATAAAATTGTTAGTAATTGATGTGAACTTCAATAATATTGTTAGTGATTGATGTGAACCTCAATAATATTGTTAGTGATTGATGTGAACCTCAATAAAATTGTTAGTGATTGATGTGAATCTCAATAATATTGTTAGTGATTGATGTGAACCTCAATAAAATTGTTAGTGATTGATGTGAACCTCAATAATATTGTTAGTGATTGATGTGAATCTCAATAATATTGTTTGTTGTTTATATAATATTGTTGATGATTCATGTGAACATCAATAATATTGTTGGGGATTGATGTGAACCTCAATAATATTGTTAGTGATTGATGTGAACCTCAATAATATTGTTAGTGGTTGATGTGAACCCAATAATATTGTTAGTGGTTGATGTGAACCTCAATAATATTGTTAGTGATTGATGTGAACCTCAATAATATTGTTAGTGATTGATGTGAACCTCAATAATATTGTTATTGATTGATGTGAACCTCAATAATATTGTTAGTGATTGATGTGAACCTCAATAAAATTGTTAGTGATTGATGTGAACCTCAATAATATTGTTAGTGATTGATGTGAACCTCAATAATATTGTTAGTTGTTGATGTGAATCTTAATAATTTTGTTGGGGATTGATGTGAACCTCAATAATATTGTTAGTGATTGATGTGAACCTCAATAATTTTGTTAGTGGTTGATGTGAACCTCAATATTATTGTTAGTGATTGATGTGAACCTCAATAATATTGTTAGTGGTTGATGTGAACTTCAATAATATTTTTAGTGATTGATGTGAACCTCAATAATATTGTTAGTGGTTGATGTGAACCTCAATAATATTGTTAGTGATTGATGTGAACCTCAATAATATTGTTAGAGGTTGATGTGAACTTCAATAATATTGTTAGTGATTGATGTGAACCTCAATAATAATGTTAGTGATTCATGTGAACCTCAATAATATTGTTGGGGATTGATGTGAACCTCAATAATATTGTTAGTGATTGATGTGAACCTCAATAATATTGCTAGTGATTGATGTGAACCTCAATAATATTGTTAGTGATTGATGTGAACCTCAATAATATTGTTAGTGATTGATGTGAACCTCAATAATATTGTTAGTTGTTGATGTGAATCTTAATAATATTGTTGGGGATTGATGTGAACCTCAATAATATTGTTAGTGATTGATGTGAACCTCAATAAAATTGTTAGTGATTGATGTGAACCTCAATAATATTGTTAGTGGTTGATGTGAACCTCAATAATATTGTTAGTTGTTGATGTGCACCTCAATAATATTGTTGGGGATTGATGTGAACCTCAATAAAATTGTTAGTGATTGATGTGAACCTCAATAATATTGTTAGTGATTGATGTGAACCTCAATAAAATTGTTAGTGATTGATGTGAACTTCAATAATATTGTTAGTGATTGATGTGAACCTCAATAATATTGTTAGTGATTGGTGTGAACCTCAATAATATTGTTAATGATTGATGTGAACCTCAATAAAATTGTTAGTGATTGATGTGAACCTCAATAATATTGTTAGTGATTGATGTGAACCTCAATAATATTGTTAGTGATTGATGTGAACCTCAATAATATTGTTAGTGATTGATGTGAATCTCAATAATATTGTTTGTTGTTTATATAATATTGTTGATGATTCATGTGAACCTCAATAATATTGTTGGGGATTGATGTGAACCTCAATAATATTGTTAGTGATTGATGTGAACCTCAATAATATTGTTAGTGATTGATGTGAATCTCAATAATATTGTTAGTTGTTGATGTGAACCTCAATAATATTGTTGGGGATTGATGTGAATCTCAATAATATTTGTTGGGATTGATGTGAACTTCAATAATATTGTTAGTGATTTGATGTGAACCTCAATAATATTGTTAGTGATTGATGTGAATCTCAATATTATTGTTAGTTGTTGATGTGAATCTCAATAATGTTGTTGGGGAATGATGTGAACGTCAATAATATTGTTAGTGATTGATGTGAACCTCGAGAAAATTGTTAGTGATTGATGTGAACCTCAATAATATTGTTTGTGGTTGATGTGAACCTCAATAATATTGTTAGTTGTTGATGTAAACCTCAATAATATTGTTGGGGATTGATGTGAACCTCAATAATATTGTTGGGGATTGATGTGAACCTCAATAATATTGTTGGGGATTGATGTGAACCTCAATAATATTGTTAGTGATTGGTGTGATCCTCATTAATATTGTTAGTGATTGATGTGAACCTCAATAATATTGTTGGTGGTTGATGTGAACCTCAATATTATTGTTAGTGATTGATGTGAACCTCAATAATATTGTTAGTGGTTGATGTGAACTTCAATAATATTATTAGTGATTGATGTGAACCTCAATAATATTGTTAGTGGTTGATGTGAACCTCAATAATATTGTTAGTGATTGATGTGAACCTCAATAATATTGTTAGAGGTTGATGTGAACTTCAATAATATTGTTAGTGATTGATGTGAACCTCAATAATAATGTTAGTGATTCATGTGAACCTCAATAATATTGTTGGGGATTGATGTGAACCTCAATAATATTGTTAGTGATTGATGTGAACCTCAATAATATTGCTAGTGATTGATGTGAACCTCAATAATATTGTTAGTGATTGATGTGAATCTAAATAATATTGTTAGTTGTTGATGTGAACCTCAATAATATTGTTGGGGATTGATGTGAACTTCAATAATATTGTTAGTGATTGATGTGAACCTCAATAATATTGTTAGTGATTGATGTGAACCTCAATAATATTGCTAGTGATTGATGTGAACCTCAATAATATTGTCAGTGATTGATGTGAACCTCAATAATTTGTTAGTGATTGATGTGAACCTCAATAATTTGTTAGTGATTGATGTGAATCTAAATAATATTGTTAGTTGTTGATGTGAACCTCAATAATATTGTTGGGGATTGATGTGAACTTCAATAATATTGTTAGTGATTGATGTGAACCTCAGTAATATTGTTAGTGATTGATGTGAACCTCAATAATATTGTTAGTGATTGATGTGAATCTCAATAATAGTGTTAGTTGTTGATGTGAATCTCAATAATATTGTTGGGGATTGATGTGAACCTCAATAATATTGTTAGTGATTGATGTGAACCTCAATAAAATTGTTAGTGATTGATGTGAACCTCAATAATATTGTTAGTGGTTGATGTGAACCTCAATAATATTGTTAGTTGTTGATGTGAACCTCAATATATTGTTGGGGATTGATGTGAACCTCATAAATTGTTAGTGATTGATGTGAACCTCATAATATTGTTAGTGATTGATGTGAACCTCATAAAATTGTTAGTGATTGATTGTGAACCTCAATATATGTTAGTGGTGATGTGATCTCAATAATATTGTAGTGTTGATGTGAACCTCAATAATATGTTGGGGATTGATGTGAAACTCAATAAAATTGTTAGTGATTGATGTGAACCTCAATAATATTGTTAGTGATTGATGTGAACCTCAATAAAATTGTTAGTGATTGATGTGAACTTCAATAATATTGTTAGTGATTGATGTGAACCTCAATAATATTGTTAGTGATTGGTGTGAACCTCAATAATATTGTTAATGATTGATGTGAACCTCAATAAAATTGTTAGTCATTGATGTGAACCTCAATAATACTGTTAGTGATTGATGTGAACCTCAATAATATTGTTAATGATTGATGTGAACCTCAATAATATTGTTAGTGATTGATGTGAATCTCAATAATATTGTTTGTTATTTATATAATATTGTTGATGATTCATGTGAACCTCAATAATATTGTTGGGGATTGATGTGAACCTCAATAATATTGTTAGTGATTGATGTGAACCTCAATAATATTGTTAGTGATTGATGTGAATCTCAATAATATTGTTAGTTGTTGATGTGAACCTCAATAATATTGTTGGGGATTGATGTGAATCTCAATAATATTGTTGGGATTGATGTGAACTTCAATAATATTGTTAGTGATTGATGTGAACCTCAATAATATTGTTAGTGATTGATGTGAATCTCAATATTATTGTTAGTTGTTGATGTGAATCTCAATAATGTTGTTGGGGAATGATGTGAACGTCAATAATATTGTTAGTGATTGATGTGAACCTCGATAAAATTGTTAGTGATTGATGTGAACCTCAATAATATTGTTAGTGGTTGATGTGAACCTCAATAATATTGTTAGTGATTGATGTGAATCTCAATAATATTGTTAGTGATTGATGTGAACCTCAATAATATTGTTGGGGATTGATGTGAATCTCAATAATATTGTTGGGATTGATGGGAA
>NW_003137021.1:0-15276 GCF_000003605.2 Saccoglossus kowalevskii
AAGCATTTCAGCTCTTATGTCTGGTATATGAACGTGTTAATGGAATTTCTCTGTTGGCTTGATGGTGTAAACGTCTCAACTAATATGTCTGGTATATGAACGTGTTACTGGAATTTCTCTGTTGGCTTGATGCTGTAAACGTCTCAACTAATATGTCTCGTATGTGAACGTGTTACTGCAATTTCTCTGTTGGCTTGATGCTGTAAACAATTCAACTAATATGTCTGGTATATGAACGTGCTACTGGAATTTCTCTGTTGACTTGATGGTGTAAACATCTCAACTAATATGCCTGGTATATGAACTTGTTACTGGAAGTTCTCTGTTGGCTTGATGGTGTAAACGTCTCAATTAATATGTCGGGTATATGCATGAGTTACTCGAATTCCTCTGTTGGTTTGATGCTGTAAACATTTCAACTAATATGTCTGGTATATGAACGTGCTTCTGGAATTTCTCTGTTGGCTTGATGCTGTAAACGTCTCAATTAATAGGTCGGGTATATGAACGTGTTACAGGAATTTCTCTGTTGGCTTCGTGGAGTAAACGTCTCAACTAATATGCCTGGTATATCAACGTGTTAATGGAATTCCTCTGTTGGTTTGATGCTGTAAACATTTCAACTAATATGTCTGGTATATGAACGTGTTACTGGAATTCCTCTGTTGGTTTGATGCTGTAAACATGTCAACTAATATGTCTGGTATATGAACGTGTTACTGGAATTCTTCTGTTGGTTTGATGCTGTAAACATTACAGCTAGTATGTCTGATATATGAACGTGTTAATGGAGTTTCTCTGTTGGCTTGATGGTGTAAACGTCTCAACTTATATGCCAGGTATATGAACTTGTTACTTGAATTTTTTTGTTGGCTTGATACTGCAAACGTCTCAACTAATATGTCTGGTCTATGACGTGTTTCTGGAATTTCTCTGTTGGCTTGATGCTGTAAACATGTCAACTAATATGTCTGGTATATGAACGTGTTACTGGAATTCCTCTGTTGGTTTGATGCTGTAAACATTTCAGCTAATATGTCTGGTATATGAACGTGTTAATGGAATTTCTCTGTTGGCTTGATGGTGTAAACGTCTCAACGAATATGCCAGGTATATGAACTTGTTACTTGAATTTTTTTGTTGGCTTGATACTGCAAACGTCTCAATTAATATGTCGGGTATATGAACGTGTTATAGGAATTTTTCTGTTGGCTTGATGCTGTAAACATCTCAACTAATATGTCTGGTATATGAACGTGTTACTGGGATTTCTCTGTTGGCTTGATTGTTAAACGTCTCAACTGATATGTCTGGTATATGTACGTGTTTCTGGAATTTCTCTGTTGACTTGATGGTGTAAACGTCTCAACTAATATGTCTGGTCTGTGAACGTTTTTCTGGAATTTCTCTGTTGGCTTGATGCTGTAAACGTCTCAATTAATAGGTCGGGAATATGAACGTGTTACAGGAATTTCTCTGTTGGCTTGGTGGAGTAAACATCTCAACTAATATGCCTGGTATATCAACGTGTTAATGGAATTTCTCTGTTGGTTTGATGCTGTAAACATTTCAACTAATATGTCTGGTATATGAACGTGTTAATGGAATTTCTCTGTTGGTTTGATGCTGTAAACATTTCAACTAATATGTCTGGTATATGAACGTGTTACTGGAATTTCTCTGTTGACTTGATGGTGTAAACGTCTCAAATAATATGCCTGGTATATGAACTTGTTATTGGAATTTCTCTGTTGGCTTGATGCTGTAAACGTCTCAATTAATATGTCGGGTATATGAATGAGTTACTGGAATTCCTCTGTTGGTTTGATGCTGTAAACATGTCAGCTAATATGTCTGGTATATGAACGTGTTAATGGAATTTCTCTGTTGGCTTGATGGTGTTAACTTCTCAACTAATATGTCTGGTATATGAACGTGTTACTGGAATTTCTCTGTTGGCTTGATGCTGTAAACGTCTCAACTAATATGTCTCGTATGTGAACGTGTTACTGCAATTTCTCTGTTGGCTTGATGCTGTAAACATTTCAACTAATATGTCTGGTATATGAACGTGCTACTGGAATTTCTCTGTTGACTTGATGGTGTAAACATCTCAACTAATATGCCTGGTATATGAACTTGTTACTGGAAGTTCTCTGTTGGCTTGATGGTGTAAACGTCTCAATTAATATGTCGGGTATATGCATGAGTTACTCGAATTCCTCTGTTGGTTTGATGCTGTAAACATTTCAACTAATATGTCTGGTATATGAACGTGCTTCTGGAATTTCTCTGTTGGCTTGATGCTGTAAACGTCTCAATTAATAGGTCGGGTATATGAACGTGTTACAGGAATTTCTCTGTTGGCTTCGTGGAGTAAACGTCTCAACTAATATGCCTGGTATATCAACGTGTTAATGGAATTCGTCTGTTGGTTTGATGCTGTAAACATCTCAACTAATATGTCTGGTATATGAACGTGTTACTGGAATTTCTCTGTTGGCTTGATGCTGTAAACATCTCAACTAATATGTCTGGTTTATGAACGTGTTACTGGAATTTCTCTGTTGGCTTGATGCTGTAAACATTTCAACTAATATGTCTGGTATATGAACGTGTTACTGGAATTTCTCTGTTGACTTGATGGTGTAAACGTCTCAACTAATATGCCTGGTATACGAACTTGTAACTGGAAGTTCTCTGTTGGCTTGATGCTGTAAACGTCTCAATTAATATGCCGGGTATATGAATGAGTTACTGGAATTCCTCTGATGGTTTGATGCTGTAAACATTTCAACTAATATGTCTGGTATATGAACGTGCTTCTGGAATTTCTCTGTTGACTTGATGGTGTAAACGTCTCAACTAATATGTCTGGTCTATGAACGTGTTTCTGGAATTTCTCTGTTGGCTTGATGCTGTAAACGTCTCAATTAATAGGTCGGGTATATGAACGTGTTACAGGAATATTTATGTTGGCTTGATGATGTAAACATCTCAACTAATATGTCTGGTGTATGAACGTGTTACTGGGATTTCTCTGTTGCCTTGATTGTTAAACGTCTCAACTGATATGTCTAGTATATGTACATGTTACTTGAATTTCTCTGTTGCATTGTTGCTGCAAACGTCTCAATTAATATGTCTGGGTTATGAACTTATTACTTGAATTTCTCTGTTGGCTTGATGCTGTAAACATTTCAACTAATATGCCGGGTATATGAACTTGTTACTTGAATTTTTCTGTTGGCTTGATACTGCAAACGTCTCAATTAATATGTCGGGTATATGAACGTGTTACAGGAATTTTTCTGTTGGCTTGATGCTGTAAACATCTCAACTAATATGTCTGGTATATGAACGTGTTACTGGGATTTCTCTGTTGGCTTGATTGTTAAACGTCTCAATTGATATGTCTGCTATATGTACGTGTTACTGGAATTTCTCTGTTGTATTGTTGCTGTAAACGTCTCAATTAATATGTCTGGTATATGAACGTGTTAATGGAATTTCTCTGTTGGCTTGATTGTTAAACTTCTCAACTGATATGTCTGGTATATGTACGTGTTTCTGGAATTTCTCTGTTGACTTGATGGTGTAAACGTCTCAACTAATATGTCTGGTCTATGAACGTGTTTCTGGAATTTCTCTGTTGGCTTGATGCTGTAAACGTCTCAATTAATAGGTCGGGTATATGAACGTGTTACAGGAATTTCTCTGTTGGCTTGGTGGAGTAAACGTTTCAACTAATATGAATGGTATATCAACGTGTTAATGGAATTCCTCTGTTGGTTTGATGCTGTAAACATTTCAACTAATATGTCTGGTATATGAACGTGTTAATGGAATTTCTCTGTTGGCTTGAGGGTGTAAACGTCTCAACTAATATGTCTGGTATATGAACGCGTTACTGGAATTTCTCTGTTGGCTTGATGCTGTAAACATTTCAACTAATATGTCTGGTATATGAACGTGTTACTGGAATTTCTCTGTTGACTTGATGGTGTAAACGTCTCAAATAATATGCTTGGTATATGAACTTGTTATTGGAATTTCTCTGTTGGCTTGATGCTGTAAACGTCTCAATTAGTATGTCGGGTATATGAATGAGTTACTGGAATTCCTCTGTTGGTTAGATGCTGTAAACATGTCAACTAATATGTCTGGTATATGAACGTGTTACTGGAATTCCTCTGTTGGTTTGATGCTGTAAACATTTCAGCTAATATGTCTGGTATATGAACGTGTTAATGGAATTTCTCTGTTGGCTTGATGGTGTAAACGTCTCAACGAATATGCCAGGTATATGAACTTGTTACTTGAATTTTTTTGTTGGCTTGATACTGCAAACGTCTCAATTAATATGTCGGGTATATGAACGTGTTATAGGAATTTTTCTGTTGGCTTGATGCTGTAAACATCTCAACTAATATGTCTGGTATATGAACGTGTTACTGGGATTTCTCTGTTGGCTTGATTGTTAAACGTCTCAACTGATATGTCTGGTATATGTACGTGTTTCTGGAATTTCTCTGTTGACTTGATGGTGTAAACGTCTTAACTAATATGTCTGGTCTATGAACGTTTTTCTGGAATTTCTCTGTTGGCTTGATGCTGTAAACGTCTCAATTAATAGGTCGGGAATATGAACGTGTTACAGGAATTTCTCTGTTGGCTTGGTGGAGTAAACATCTCAACTAATATGTCTGGTATATCAACGTGTTAATGGAATTTCTCTGTTGGTTTGATGCTGTAAACATTTCAACTAATATGTCTGGTATAAGAACGTGTTAATGGAATTTCTCTGTTGGTTTGATGCTGTAAACATTTCAACTAATATGTCTGGTATATGAAACGTGTTACTGGAATTTCTCTGTTGACTTGATGGTGTAAACGTCTCAATAATATGCCTGGTATATGAACTTGTTATTGGAATTTCTCTGTGGCTTGATGCTGTAACGTCTCAATTAATATGTCGGGTATATGAATGAGTTACTGGAATTCCTCTGTTGGCTTGATGCTGTAAACTTTTCAACTAATATGCCGGGTATATGAACTTGTTACTTGAATTTTTCTGTTGGCTTGATATTGCAAACGTCTCAATAAATATGTCGGGTATATGAACGTGTTACAGGAATTTTTCTGTTGGCTTGATGCTGTAAACATCTCAAATAATATGTCTGGTATATGAACGTGTTACAGGGATTTCTCTGTTGGCTTGATTGTTAAACGTCTCAACTGATATGTCTGCTATATGTACGTGTTACTGGAATTTCTCTGTTGTATTGTTGCTGTAAACGTCTCAATTAATATGTCTGGTATATGAACGTGTTAATGGAATTCCTCTGTTGGTTTGATGCTGTAAACATTTCAGCTAATATGCCTGGTATATGAACGTGTTAATGGAATTTCTCTGTTGGCTTGATGGTGTAAACGTCTCAACTAATATGTCTGGTATATGAACGTGTTACTGGAACATCTCTGTTGGCTTGATGCTGCAAACGTCTCAACTAATATGTCTCGTATGTGAACGTGTTACTGCAATATCTCTGTTGGCTTGATGCTGTAAATATTTCAACTAATATGTCTGGTATATGAACGTGTTACTGGAATTTTTCTGTTGACTTGATGGTGTAAACGTTTCAACTAATATGCCTGGTATATGAACTTGTTAATGGAAGTTCTCTGTTGGCTTGATTGTTAAACGTCTCAACTGATATGTCTGCTATATGTACGTGTTACTGGAATTTCTCTGTTGTATTGTTGCTGTAAACGTCTCAATTAATATGTCTGGTATATGAACGTGTTAATGGAATTTCTCTGTTGGCTTGATTGTTAAACTTCTCAACTGATATGTCTGGTATATGTACGTGTTTCTGGAATTTCTCTGTTGACTTGATGGTGTAAACGTCTCAACTAATATGTCTGGTCTATGAACGTGTTTCTGGAATTTCTCTGTTGGCTTGATGCTGTAAACGTCTCAATTAATAGGTCGGGTATATGAACGTGTTAGAGGTATATTTCTGTTGGCTTGATGATGTAAACATCTCAACTAATATGTCTGGTGTATGAACGTGTTACTGGGATTTCTCAGTTGCCTTGATTGTTAAACGTCTCAACTGATATGTCTGGTATATGTACATGTTACTTGAATTTCTCTGTTGCATTGTTGCTGTAAACGTCTCAATTAATATGTCTGGGTTATGAACTTGTTACTTGAATTTCTCTGTTGGCTTGATGCTGTAAACATTTCAACTAATATGCCGGGTATATGAACTTGTTACTTGAATTTTTCTGTTGGCTTGATACTGCAAACGTCTCAATTAATATGTCGGGTATATGAACGTGTTACAGGAATTTTTCTGTTGGCTTGATGCTGTAAACATCTCAAATAATATGTCTGGTATATGAACGTGTTACAGGGATTTCTCTGTTGGCTTGATTGTTAAACGTCTCAACTGATATGTCTGCTATATGTACGTGTTACTGGAATTTCTCTGTTGTATTGTTGCTGTAAACGTCTCAAGTAATATGTCTGGTATATGAACGTGTTAATGGAATTTCTCTGTTGGCTTGATTGTTAAACTTCTCAACTGATATGTCTGGTATATGTACGTGTTTCTGGAATTTGTCTGTTGACTTGATGGTGTAAACGTCTCAACTAATATGTCTGGTCTATGAACGTGTTTCTGGAATTTCTCTGTTGGCTTGATGCTGTAAACGTCTCAATTAATAGGTCGGGTATATGAACGTGTTACAGGAATTTCTCTGTTGGCTTGGTGGAGTAAACGTCTCAACTAATATGAATGGTATACCAACGTGTTAATGGAATTCCTCTGTTGGTTTGATGTTGTAAACATTTCAACTAATATGTCTGGTATATGAACGTGTTAATGGAATTTCTCTGTTGGCTTGAGGGTGTAAACGTCTCAACTAATATGTCTGGTATATGAACGTGTTACTGGAATTTCTCTGTTGGCTTGATGCTGTAAACGTCTCAACTAATATGTCTGGTATATGAACGTGTTACTGGAATTTCTCTGTTGGCTTGATGCTGTAAACATTTCAACTAATATGTCTGGTATATGAACGTGTTACTGGAATTTCTCTGTTGACTTGATGGTGTAAACGTCTCAACTAATATGCCGGGTATATGAACTTGTTACTTGAATTTTTCTGTTGGCTTGATACTGCAAACGTCTCAATTAATATGTCGGGTATATGAACGTGTTACTGGAATTTCTCTGTTGGCTTGATGCTGTAAACGTCTCAACTAATATGTCTGGTATATGAACGTGTTACTGGAATTTCTCTGTTGGCTTGATGCTGTAAACATTTCAACTAATATGTCTGGTATATGAACGTGCTACTGGAATTTCTCTGTTGACTTGATGGTGTAAACATCTCAACTAATATGCCTGGTATATGAACTTGTTACTGGAATTTCTCTGTTGGCTTGA
The DNA here is from genome assembly GCF_000003605.2 of Saccoglossus kowalevskii. Classification (NCBI taxonomy): domain Eukaryota; kingdom Metazoa; phylum Hemichordata; class Enteropneusta; family Harrimaniidae; genus Saccoglossus; species Saccoglossus kowalevskii. Next base: position 7,461 of record NW_003137021.1, read on the forward strand.
TGTTGTAAACGTCTCAACTAATATGTCTCGTATGTGAACGTGCTACTGGAATTTCTCTGTTGACTTGATGGTGTAAACATCTCAACTAATATGCCTGGTATATGAACTTGTTACTGGAAGTTCTCTGTTGGCTTGATGGTGTAAACGTCTCAATTAATATGTCGGGTATATGCATGAGTTACTCGAATTCCTCTGTTGGTTTGATGCTGTAAACATTTCAACTAATATGTCTGGTATATGAACGTGCTTCTGGAATTTCTCTGTTGGCTTGATGCTGTAAACGTCTCAATTAATTGGTCGGGTATATGAACGTGTTACAGGAATTTCTCTGTTGGCTTCATGGAGTAAACGTCTCAACTAATATGCCTGGTATATCAACGTGTTAATGGAATTCCTCTGTTGGTTTGATGCTGTAAACATTTCAACTAATATGTCTGGTATATGAACGTGTTAATGGAATTTCTCTGTTGGCTTGATGGTGTAAACGTCTCAACTAATATGTCTGGTATATGAACATATTACTGGAATTTCTCTGTTGGCTTGATGCTGTAAACGTCTCAACTAATATGTCTGGTATATGAACTTGTTATTGGAATTTCTATGTTGGCTTGATGCTGTAAACGTCTCAATTAATATGTCGGGTATATGAATGAGTTACTGGAATTTCTCTGTTGGTTTGATGCTGTAAACATGTCAACTAATATGTCTGGTATATGAACGTGTTACTGGAATTCTACTGTTGGTTTGATGCTGTAAACATTTCAGCTAATATGTCTGGTATATGAACGTGTTAATGGAGTTTCTCTGTTGGCTTGATGGTGTAAACGTCTCAACTAATATGTCAGGTATATGAACTTGTTACTTGAATTTTTTTGTTGGCTTGATACTGCAAACGTCTCAATTAATATGTCGGGTATATGAACGTGTTACAGGAATTTTTCTGTTGGTTTGATGCTGTAAACATCTCAAATAATATGTCTGGTATATGAACGTGTTACAGGGATTTCTCTGTTGGCTTGATTGTTAAACGTCTCAACTGATATGTCTGCTATATGTACGTGTTACTGGAATTTCTCTGTTGTATTGTTGCTGTAAACGTCTCAATTAATATGTCTGGTATATGAACGTGTTAATGGAATTTCTCTGTTGGCTTGATTGTTAAACTTCTCAACTGATATGTCTGGTATATGTACGTGTTTCTGGAATTTCTCTGTTGACTTGATGGTGTAAACGTCTCAACTAATATGTCTGGTCTATGAACGTGTTACTGGAATTTCTCTGTTGACTTGATGGTGTAAACGTCTCAAATAATATGCCTGGTATATGAACTTGTTATTGGAATTTCTCTGTTGGCTTGATGCTGTAAACGTCTCAATTAATATGTCGGGTATATGAATGAGTTACTGGAATTCCTCTGTTGGTTTGATGCTGTAAACATGTCAACTAATATGTCTGGTATATGAACGTGTTACTGGAATTCCTCTGTTGGTTTGATGCTGTAAACATTTCAACTAATATGTCTGGTATTTGAACGTGTTACTGGAATTTCTCTGTTTACTTGATGGTGTAAACGTCTCAACTAATATGCCTGGTATATGAACCTGTTACTGGAATTTCTCTGTTGGCTTGATGCTGTAAACGTCTCAATTATTAGGTCGGGTATATGAACGTGTTACAGGAATATTTCTGTTGGCTTGATGATGTAAACATCTCAACTAATATGTCTGGTGTATGAACGTGTTACTGGGATTTCTCTGTTGCCTTGATTGTCAAACGTCTCAACTGATATGTCTGGTATATGTACGTGTTACTGGAATTTCTCTGTTGCATTGTTGCTGTAAACGTCTCAATTAATATATCTGGTATATGAACTTGTTACTTGAATTTCTCTGTTGGCTTGATGCTGTAAACGTCTCAACTAATATGTCTGGTATATGAACGTGTTAATGGAATTTCTCTGTTGGCTTGATGGTGTAAACGTCTCAACTAATATGTCTGGTATATGAACGTGTTACTGGAATTCCTCTGTTGGTTTGATGCTGTAAGCATTTCAGCTCTTATGTCTGGTATATGAACGTGTTAATGGAATTTCTCTGTTGGCTTGATGGTGTAAACGTCTCAACTAATATGTCTGGTATATGAACGTGTTACTGGAATTTCTCTGTTGGCTTGATGCTGTAAACGTCTCAACTAATATGTCTCGTATGTGAACGTGTTACTGCAATTTCTCTGTTGGCTTGATGCTGTAAACATTTCAACTAATATGTCTGGTATATGAACGTGCTACTGGAATTTCTCTGTTGACTTGATGGTGTAAACATCTCAACTAATATGCCTGGTATATGAACTTGTTACTGGAAGTTCTCTGTTGGCTTGATGGTGTAAACGTCTCAATTAATATGTCGGGTATATGCATGAGTTACTCGAATTCCTCTGTTGGTTTGATGCTGTAAACATTTCAACTAATATGTCTGGTATATGAACGTGCTTCTGGAATTTCTCTGTTGGCTTGATGCTGTAAACGTCTCAATTAATAGGTCGGGTATATGAACGTGTTACAGGAATTTCTCTGTTGGCTTCGTGGAGTAAACGTCTCAACTAATATGCCTGGTATATCAACGTGTTAATGGAATTCGTCTGTTGGTTTGATGCTGTAAACATTTCAACTAATATGTCTGGTATATGAACGTGTTAATGGAATTTCTCTGTTGGCTTGATGGTGTAAACGTCTCAACTAATATGTCTGGTATATGAACATATTACTGGAATTTCTCTGTTGGCTTGATGCTGTAAACGTCTCAACTAATATGTCTGGTATATGAACTTGTTATTGGAATTTCTCTGTTGGCTTGATGCTGTAAACGTCTCAATTAATATGTCGGGTATATGAATGAGTTACTGGAATTCCTCTGTTGGTTTGATGCTGTAAACATGTCAACTAATATGTCTGGTATATGAACGTGTTACTGGAATTCTTCTGTTGGTTTGATGCTGTAAACATTTCAGCTAGTATGTCTGATATATGAACGTGTTAATGGAGTTTCTCTGTTGGCTTGATGGTGTAAACGTCTCAACTTATATGCCAGGTATATGAACTTGTTACTTGAATTTTTTTGTTGGCTTGATACTGCAAACGTCTCAATTAATATGTCGGGTATATGAACGTGTTACAGGAATTTTTCTGTTGGCTTGATGCTGTAAACATCTCAACTAATATGTCTGGTATATGAACGTGTTACTGGGATTTCTCTGTTGGCTTGATTGTTAAACGTCTCAACTGATATGTCTGGTATATGTACGTGTTTCTGGAATTTCTCTGTTGACTTGATGGTGTAAACGTCTCAACTAATATGTCTGGTCTATGAACGTTTTACTGGAATTTCTCTGTTGGCTTGATGCTGTAAACGTCTCAATTAATAGGTCGGGTATATGAACGTGTTACTGGAATTTCTCTGTTGGCTTGGTGGAGTAACGTCTCAACTAATATGCCTGGTATATCAACGTGTTAATGGAATTCCTCTGTTGGTTTGATGCTGTAAACATTTCAACTAATATGTCTGGTATATGAACGTGTTAATGGAATTTCTCTGTTGGCTTGATGGTGTAAACGTCTCAACTGCTATGTCTGGTATATGAACGTGTTACTGGAATTTCTCTGTTGGCTTGATGCTGTAAGCGTCTCAACTAATATGTCTGGTATATGAACGTGTTACTGGAATTTCTCTGTTGGCTTGATGCTGTAAACATTTCAACTTATATGTCTGGCATATGAACGTGTTACTGGAATTTCTCTGTTGACTTGATGGTGTAAACGTCTCAAATAATATGCCTGGTATATGAGCTTGTTATTGGAATTTCTCTGTTGGCTTGATGCTGTAAACGTCTCAATTAATATGTCGGGTATATGAATGAGTTACTGGAATTCCTCTGTTGGTTTGATGCTGTAAACATGTCAGCTAATATGTCTGGTATATGAACGTGTTAATGGAATTTCTCTGTTGGCTTGATGGTGTAAACGTCTCAACTAATATGTCTGGTATATGAACGTGTTACTGGAATTTCTCTGTTGGCTTGATGCTGTAAACGTCTCAACTAATATGTCTCGTATGTGAACATGTTACTGTAATTTCTCTGTTGGCTTGATGCTGTAAACATTTCAACTAATATGTCTGGTATATGAACGTGTTACTGGAATTTCTCTGTTGACTTGATGGTGTAAATGTCTCAACTAATATGCCTGGTATATGAACTTGTTACTGGAATTTCTCTGTTGGCTTGATGCTGTAAACGTCTCAATTAATAGGTCGGGTATATGAACGTGTTACAGGAATATTTCTGTTGGCTTGATGATGTGAACATCTCAACTAATATGTCTGGTGTATGAACGTGTTACAGGGATTTCTCTGTTGCCTTGATTGTTAAACGTCTCAACTGATATGTCTGGTATATGTACGTGTTACTGGAATTTCTCTGTTGCATTGTTGCTGTAAACGTCTCAATTAATATGTCTGGTATATGAACGTGTTAATGGAATTCCTCTGTTGGCTTGATTGTTAAACGTCTCAACTGATATGTCTGCTATATGTACGTGTTACTGGAATTTCTCTGTTGTACTGTTGCTGTAAACGTCTCAATTAATATGTCTGGTATATGAACGTGTTAATGGAATTTCTCTGTTGGCTTGATTGTTAAACGTCTCAACTGATATGTCTGGTATATGTACGTGTTTCTGGAATTTCTCTGTTGACTTGATGGTGTAAACGTCTCAACTAATATGTCTGGTCTATGAACGTGTTTCTGGAATTTCTCTGTTGGATTGATGCTGTAAACGTCTCAATTAATAGTTCGGGTATATGAACGTGTTACAGGAATTTCTCTGTTGGCTTGGTGGAGTAAACGTCTCAACTAATATGTCTGGTATATGAACGTGTTACTGGAATTTCTCTGTTGGCTTGATGCTGTAAACGTCTCAACTAATATGTCTGGTATATGAACGCGTTACTGGAATTTCTCTGTTGGCTTGATGCTGTAAACATTTCAACTAATATGTCTGGTATATGAACGTGTTACTGGAATTTCTCTGTTGACTTGATGGTGTAAACGTCTCAAATAATATGCTTGGTATATGAACTTGTTATTGGAATTTCTCTGTTGGCTTGATGCTGTAAACGTCTCAATTAATATGTCGGGTATATGAATGAGTTACTGGAATTCCTCTGTTGGTTAGATGCTGTAAACATGTCAACTAATATGTCTGGTATATGAACGTGTTACTGGAATTCCTCTGTTGGTTTGATGCTGTAAACATTTCAGCTAATATGTCTGGTATATGAACGTGTTAATGGAATTTCTCTGTTGGCTTGATGGTGTAAACGTCTCAACGAATATGCCAGGTATATGAACTTGTTACTTGAATTTTTTTGTGGCTGATACTGCAAACGTCTCAAATTAATATGTCGGGTATATGAACGTGTTATAGGAATTTTTCTGTTGGCTTGATGCTGTAAACATCTCAACTAATATGTCTGGTATATGAACGTGTTACTGGGATTTCTCTGTTGGCTTGATTGTTAAACGTCTCAACTGATATGTCTGGTATATGTACGTGTTTCTGGAATTTCTCTGTTGACTTGATGGTGTAAACGTCTCAACTAATATGTCTGGTCTATGAACGTTTTTCTGGAATTTCTCTGTTGGCTTGATGCTGTAAACGTCTCAATTAATAGGTCGGGAATATGAACGTGTTACAGGAATTTCTCTGTTGGCTTGGTGGAGTAAACATCTCAACTAATATGTCTGGTATATCAACGTGTTAATGGAATTTCTCTGTTGGTTTGATGCTGTAAACATTTCAACTAATATGTCTGGTATAAGAACGTGTTAATGGAATTTCTCTGTTGGTTTGATGCTGTAAACATTTCAACTAATATGTCTGGTATATGAACGTGTTACTGGAATTTCTCTGTTGACTTGATGGTGTAAACGTCTCAAATAATATGCCTGGTATATGAACTTGTTATTGGAATTTCTCTGTTGGCTTGATGCTGTAAACGTCTCAATTAATATGTCGGGTATATGAATGAGTTACTGGAATTCCTCTGTTGGTTTGATGCTGTAAACATGTCAGCTAATATGTCTGGTATATGAACGTGTTAATGGAATTTCTCTGTTGGCTTGATGGTGTTAACTTCTCAACTAATATGTCTGGTATATGAACGTGTTACTGGAATTTCTCTGTTGGCTTGATGTTGTAAACGTCTCAACTAATATGTCTCGTATGTGAACGTGTTACTGTAATTTCTCTGTTGGCTTGATGCTGTAAACATTTCAACTAATATGTCTGGTATATGAACGTGTTAATGGAATTTCTCTGTTGACTTGATGGTGTAAACGGCTCAACTAATATGCCAGGTATATGAATTTGTTACTTGAATTTCTCTGTTGGCTTGATGCTGTAAACGTCTCAACTAATATATAACTGGTATATGAACGTGTTACTGGAATTTCTCTGTTGGCTTGATGCTGTTAACGTCTCAATTAATGTGTCTGGTATATGAACGTGTTACTGGAATTCCTCTGTTGGCTTGATGCTGTAAACATTTCAACTAATATGTCCGGTATATGAACGTGTTCCTGGAATTTCTCTGTTGACTTAACGGTGTAAACATCTCAACTAATATGCCTGGTATGTGAACTTGTTACTTGAATTTTTATGTTGGCTTGATAATGCAAACGTCTCAATTAATATGTCGCGTATATGAACGTGTTACAGGAATTTCTCTGTTGCATTGTTGCTGTAAACGTCTCAATTAAAACGTCTGGTATATGAACTTGTTACTTGAATTTCTCGGTTGGCTTGATGCTGTAAACGTCTCAACTAATATGTCTGGTATATGAACGTATTAATGTAATTTCTCTGTTGGCTTGATTGTTAAACGTCTCAACTGATATGCCTGGTATATGTACGTGTTACTGGATTTTTTCTGTTGGCTTGATGCTGTAAACATCTCAACTAATATGTCGGGTATATGAACGTGTTACTGGGATTTCTCTGTTGGCTTGATTGTTAAACGCCTCAACTGATATGTATGGTATATGTACGTGTTACTGGAATTTCTCTGTTGCATTGTTGCTGTAAACGTCTCTATTAATATGTCTGGTATATGAACGTGTTAATGGAATTTCTCTGTTGGCTTGACTGTTAAACGTCTCAACTAATATGTCTGGTATATGAACGTGTTACAGGGATTTCTCTGTTGGCTTGATTGTTAAACGTCTCAACTGATATGTCTGCTATATGTACGTGTTACTGGAATTTCTCTGTTGCATTGTTGCTGTAAACGTCTCAATTAATATGTCTGGTATATGAACGTGTTAATGGAATTTCTCTGTTGGCTTGATTGTTAAACGTCTCAACTAATATGTCTGGTATATGTACGTGTTTCTGGAATTTCTCTGTTGGCTTGATGGTGTAAACGTCTCAACTAATATGTCTGGTATATGAACGTGTTACTGGAATTTCTCTGTTGGCTTGATGGTGTAAACGTCTCAACTAATATGTCTGGTATATAAACGTGTTACTGGAATTTCTCTGTTGGCTTGATGCTGTAAACGTCTCAACTAATATGTCTCGTATGTGAACGTGTTACTGCAATTTCTCTGTTGGCTTGATGCTGTAAACATTTCAACTAATATGTCTGGTATATGAACGTGGTACTGGAATTTCTCTGTTGACTTGATGGTGTAAACGTCTCAACTAATATGTCTGGTTTATGAACGTGTTAATGGAATTTCTCTGTTGGCTTGTGCTGATGAA
>NW_003137056.1:0-49523 GCF_000003605.2 Saccoglossus kowalevskii
TCTGGCTGGGGTTTGGGAGATTCAACAAAAGAGTTGGCGGTCCGGGTTTCGTGAGTGGAATAAAGCCAAAGAGTTAAAGGTCAGTAATGTGAGTTAGATCTATCACTAAAGAGTTCGGGGTCAGGTTAGATGCTTCCGGTTAATCAAAAGAGTTAAAGGTCAGGTTATAACAATTGATGTAAAACAAAAGAGTTAGCGGTCAGGTTAGTCAGATGGTACAAAACAAAAGAGTTAGCGGTCAGGTTAGTGTTTGTGACGTAAAACAAAAGAGTTAGCGGTCAGGTTAGTGTTTGTGACGTAAAACAAAAGAGTTAGCGGTCAGGTTAGTGTTTGTGACATAAAACAAAAGAGTTAGCGGTCAGGTTAGGGTTTGTGACGTAAAACAAAAGAGTTAGCGGTCAGGTTAGTGTTTGTGACGTAAAACAAAAGAGTTAGCGGTCAGGTTAGTGACGTAAAACAAAAAAGTTAGCGGTCACGTTAGTGTTTGTGACTTAAAACAAAAGAGTTAGCGGTCAGGTTAGTGTTTGTGATGTAAAATAAAAGAGTTAGCGGTCACGTTAGTGACTGTGAACAAAAAAGTTAGCGGTCACGTTAGTGTTTGTGATGGAAAACTAAAGAGTTAGCGATCGCGTTAGTGTTTGTGACTTAAAACAAAACAATTACCATTCACGTTAGTGTTTGTGACGTACCACCTGCCAATTAGCGGGCCCGTTAGTGTTTGTGACGTAAAACAAGAGTTAGCGGTCAGGTTAGTGTTTGTGACGTAAAACAAAAGAGTTAGCGGTCAGGTTAGGGTTTGTGACGTAAAACAAAAGAGTTAGCGGTCAGGTTAGTGTTTGTGACGTAAAACAAAAGAGTTAGCGGTCAGGTTAGTGACGTAAAACAAAAGAGTTAGCGGTCAGGTTAGTGTTTGTGACGTAAAACAAAAGAGTTAGCGGTCAGGTTAGTGTTTGTGATGTAAAACAAAAGAGTTAGCGGTCAGGTTAGTGTTTGTGATGTAAAATAAAAGAGTTAGCGGTCAGGTTAGTGACGTAAAACAAAAAAGTTAGCGGTCAGGTTAGTGTTTGTGATGTAAAACAAAAGAGTTAGCGGTCAGGTTAGTGTTTGTGACGTAAAACAAAAGAGTTAGCGGTCAGGTTAGTGTTTGTGACGTAAAACAAAAGAGTTAGCGGTCAGGTTAGGGTTTGTGACGTAAAACAAAAGAGTTAGCGGTCAGGTTAGTGTTTGTGACGTAAAACAAAAGAGTTAGCGGTCAGGTTAGTGTTTGTGACGTAAAACAAAAGAGTTAGCGGTCAGGTTAGTGTTTGTGACGTAAAACAAAAGAGTTAGCGGTCAGGTTAGTGTTTGTGACGTAAAACAAAAGAGTTAGCGGTCAGGTTAGTGTTTGTGACGTAAAACAAAAGAGTTAGCGGTCAGGTTAGTGACGTAAAATAAAAGAGTTAGCGGTCAGGTTTAGTGTTTGTGACGTAAAACAAGAGTTAGCGGTCAGGTTAGTGTTTGTGACGTAAAACAAAAGAGTTAGCGGTCAGGTTAGGGTTTGTGACGTAAAACAAAAGAGTTAGCGGTCAGGTTAGTGTTTGTGACGTAAAACAAAAGAGTTAGCGGTCAGGTTAGTGACGTAAAACAAAAGAGTTAGCGGTCAGGTTAGTGTTTGTGACGTAAAACAAAAGAGTTAGCGGTCAGGTTAGTGTTTGTGATGTAAAACAAAAGAGTTAGCGGTCAGGTTAGTGTTTGTGATGTAAAATAAAAGAGTTAGCGGTCAGGTTAGTGACGTAAAACAAAAAAGTTAGCGGTCAGGTTAGTGTTTGTGATGTAAAACAAAAGAGTTAGCGATCAGGTTAGTGTTTGTGACGTAAAACAAAAGAGTAAGCGGTCAGGTTAGTGTTTGTGACGTAAAACAAAAGAGTTAGCGGTCAGGTTAGGGTTTGTGACGTAAAACAAAAGAGTTAGCGGTCAGGTTAGTGTTTGTGACGTAAAACAAAAGAGTTAGCGGTCAGGTTAGTGTTTGTGACGTAAAACAAAAGAGTTAGCGGTCAGGTTAGTGTTTGTGACGTAAAACAAAAGAGTTAGCGGTCAGGTTAGTGTTTGTGACGTAAAACAAAAGAGTTAGCGGTCAGGTTAGTGTTTGTGACGTAAAACAAAAGAGTTAGCGGTCAGGTTAGTGTTTGTGACGTAAAACAAAAGAGTTAGCGGTCAGGTTAGTGTTTGTGACGTAAAACAAAAGAGTTAGCGGTCAGGTTAGTGTTTGTGACGTAAAACAAAAGAGTTAGCGGTCAGGTTAGTGACGTAAAACAAAACAGTTAGCGGTCAGGTTAGTGTTTGTGATGTAAAACAAAAGAGTTAGCGGTCAGGTTAGTGACGTAAAACAAAAGAGTTAGCGGTCAGGTTAGTGTTTGTGACGTAAAACAAAAGAGTTAGCGGTCAGGTTAGTGTTTGTGACGTAAAACAAAAGAGTTAGCGGTCAGGTTAGTGTTTGTGACGTAAAACAAAAGAGTTAGCGGTCAGGTTAGTGTTTGTGACGTAAAACAAAAGAGTTAGCGGTCAGGTTAGTGTTTGTGACGTAAAACAAAAGAGTTAGCGGTCAGGTTAGTGACGTAAAACAAAAAGAGTTAGCGGTCAGGTTAGTGTTTGTGACGTAAAACAAAAGAGTTAGCGGTCAGGTTAGTGTTTGTGACGTAAAACAAGAGTTAGCGGTCAGGTTAGTGTTTGTGATGTAAAACAAAAGAGTTAGCGGTCAGGTTAGTGTTTGTGACGTAAAACAAAAGAGTTAGCGGTCAGGTTAGTGTTTGTGATGTAAAACAAAAGAGTTAGCGGTCAGGTTAGTGTTTGTGACGTAAAACAAAAGAGTTAGCAGTCAGGTTAGTGTTTGTGACGTAAAACAAAAGAGTTAGCGGTCAGGTTAGTGTTTGTGACGTAAAACAAAAGAGTTAGCGGTCAGGTTAGTGACGTAAAACAAAAGAGTTAGCGGTCAGGTTAGTGTTTGTGATGTAAAACAAAAGAGTTAGCGGTCAGGTTAGTGACGTAAAACAAAAGAGTTAGCGGTCAGGTTAGTGTTTGTGACGTAAAACAAAAGAGTTAGCGGTCAGGTTAGTGTTTGTGACGTAAAACAAAAGAGTTAGCGGTCAGGTTAGTGTTTGTGACGTAAAACAAAAGAGTTAGCGGTCAGGTTAGTGTTTGTGACGTAAAACAAAAGAGTTAGCGGTCAGGTTAGTGTTTGTGACGTAAAACAAAAGAATTAGCGGTCAGGTTTGTGTTTGTGACATAAAACAAAAGAGTTCGCGGTCAGGTTAGTGTTTGAGACCTAAAGCAAAAGAGTTCGCGGTCAGGTTAGTGTTTGTGACGTAAAGCATAAGAGTTCGCGTTCAGGTTAGTGATGTAAACCAAAAGAGTTAGCGGTCAGGTTAGTGTTTGTGACGTAAAACAAAAGAGTTAGCGGTCAGGTTAGTGTTTGAGACCTAAAGCGAAAGAGTTAGCGGTCAGGTTAGTGTTAGTGAACTAAAGCAAAAGCGTTAGCGTTCAGGTTCGTGTCGTAAAACAAAAAAGTTAGCGGTCGCGGTCATGTTTGTGTTGTAAAACAAAAGAGTTAGCGTTCAGGTTCAGGTTTGTGACCTAAAACAAAAGAATAAGCGGTCAGGTTAGTGTTTGTGACGTAAAACAAAAGAGTTAGCGGTCAGGTTAGGGTTTGTGACGTAAAACAAAAGAGTTAGCGGTCAGGTTAGTGTTTGTGACGTAAAACAAAAGAGTTAGCGGTCAGGTTAGTGTTTGTGACGTAAAACAAAAGAGTTAGCGGTCAGGTTAGTGTTTGTGACGTAAAACAAAAGAGTTAGCGGTCAGGTTAGTGTTTGTGACGTAAAACAAAAGAGTTAGCGGTCAGGTTAGTGTTTGTGACGTAAAACAAAAGAGTTAGCGGTCAGGTTAGTGTTTGTGACGTAAAACAAAAGAGTTAGCGGTCAGGTTAGTGTTTGTGACGTAAAACAAAAGAGCGGTCAGGTTAGTGTTTGTGACGTAAAACAAAAGAGTTAGCGGTCAGGTTAGTGTTTGTGACGTAAAACAAAAGAGTTAGCGGTCAGGTTAGTGTTTGTGACGTAAAACAAAAGAGTTAGCGGTCAGGTTAGTGTTTGTGACGTAAAATAAAAGAGTCAGCGGTCAGGTTAGTGTTTGTGACGTAAAACAAAAGAGTTAGCGGTCAGGTTAGTGTTTGTGACGTAAAACAAAAGAGTTAGCGGTCAGGTTAGTGTTTGTGACGTAAAACAAAAGAGTTAGCGGTCAGGTTAGTGACGTAAAACAAAAGAGTTAGCGGTCAGGTTAGTGTTTGTGACGTAAAACAAAAGAGTTAGCGGTCAGGTTAGTGTTTGTGACGTAAAACAAAAGAGTTAGCGGTCAGGTTAGTGTTTGTGATGTAAAACAAAAGAGTTAGCGGTCAGGTTAGTGTTTGTGACGTAAAACAAAAGAGTTAGCGGTCAGGTTAGTGTTTGTGACGTAAAACAAAAGAGTTAGCGGTCAGGTTAGTGTTTGTGACGTAAAACAAAAGAGTTAGCGGTCAGGTTAGTGTTTGTGACGTAAAACAAAAGAGTTAGCGGTCAGGTTAGTGTTTGTGACGTAAAACAAAAGAGTTAGCGGTCAGGTTAGTGTTTGTGACGTAAAACAAAAGAGTTAGCGGTCAGGTTAGTGTTTGTGACGTAAAACAAAAGAGTTAGCGGTCAGGTTAGTGTTTGTGACGTAAAACAAAAGAGTTAGCGGTCAGGTTAGTGTTTGTGACGTAAAACAAAAGAGTTAGCGGTCAGGTTAGTGTTTGTGACGTAAAATAAAAGAGTCAGCGGTCAGGTTAGTGTTTGTGATGTAAAACAAAAGAGTTAGCGGTCAGGTTAGTGACGTAAAACAAGAGTTAGCGGTCAGGTTAGTGACGTAAGACAAAAAAGTTAGCGGTCAGGTTAGTGTTTGTGACGTATAACAAGAGTTAGCGGTCAGGTTAGTGTTTGTGATGTAAAATAAAAGAGTTAGCGGTCACGTTAGTGTTTGTGATGTAAAAATCAAGAGTTAGCGGTCAGGTTAGTGTTTGTGACGTAAAACAAAAGAGTTAGCGGTCAGGTTAGTGACGTAAAACAAAAAAGTTAGCGGTCAGGTTAGTGTTTGTGATGTAAAACAAAAGAGTTAGCGGTCAGGTTAGTGTTTGTGACGTAAAACAAAAGAGTTAGCGGTCAGGTTAGTGTTTGTGACGTAAAACAAAAGAGTTAGCGGTCAGGTTAGGGTTTGTGACGTAAAACAAAAGAGTTAGCGGTCAGGTTAGTGTTTGTGACGTAAAACAAAAGAGTTAGCGGTCAGGTTAGTGTTTGTGACGTAAAACAAAAGAGTTAGCGGTCAGGTTAGGGTTTGTGACGTAAAACAAAAGAGTTAGCGATCAGGTTAGTGTTTGTGATGTAAAACAAAAGAGTTAGCGGTCAGGTAAGTGACGTAAAATAAAAGAGTTAGCGGTCAGGTTAGTGTTTGTGACGTAAAACAAGAGTTAGCGGTCAGGTTAGTGTTTGTGATGTAAAATAAAAGAGTTAGCGGTCAGGTTAGTGACGTAAAACAAAAAAGTTAGCGGTCAGGTTAGTGTTTGTGATGTAAAACAAAAGAGTTAGCGGTCAGGTTAGTGTTTGTGACGTAAAACAAAAGAGTTAGCGGTCAGGTTAGTGTTTGTGACGTAAAACAAGAGTTAGCGGTCAGGTTAGTGTTTGTGACGTAAAACAAAAGAGTTAGCGGTCAGGTTAGGGTTTGTGACGTAAAACAAAAGAGTTAGCGATCAGGTTAGTGTTTGTGACGTAAAACAAAAGAGTTAGCGGTCAGGTTAGGGTTTGTGACGTAAAACAAAAGAGTTAGCGGTCAGGTTAGTGTTTGTGACGTAAAACAAAAGAGTTAGCGGTCAGGTTAGTGTTTGTGACGTAAAACAAAAGAGTTAGCGGTCAGGTTAGTGTTTGTGACGTAAAACAAAAGAGTTAGCGGTCAGGTTAGTGTTTGTGACGTAAAACAAAAGAGTTAGCGGTCAGGTTAGTGTTTGTGACGTAAAACAAAAGAGTTAGCGGTCAAGTTAGTGTTTGTGACGTAAAACAAAAGAGTTAGTGGTCAGGTTAGTGTTTGTGACGTAAAACAAAAGAGTTAGCGGTCAGGTTAGTGTTTGTGACGTAAAACAAAAGAGTTAGCGGTCAGGTTAGTGTTTGTGACGTAAAACAAAAGAGTTAGCGGTCAGGTTAGTGTTTGTGACGTAAAACAAAAGAGCGGTCAGGTTAGTGTTTGTGACGTAAAACAAAAGAGTTAGCGGTCAGGTTAGTGTTTGTGACGTAAAACAAAAGAGTTAGCGGTCAGGTTAGTGTTTGTGACATAAAACAAAAGAGTTAGCGGTCAGGTTAGTGTTTGTGACGTAAAATAAAAGAGTTAGCGGTCAGGTTAGTGACGTAAAACAAAAGAGTTAGCGGTCAGGTTAGTGACGTAAGACAAAAAAGTTAGCGGTCAGGTTAGTGTTTGTGACGTAAAACAAAAGAGTTAGCGGTCAGGTTAGTGACGTAAAACAAAAGAGTTAGCGGTCAGGTTAGTGTTTGTGATGTAAAACAAAAGAGTTAGCGGTCAGGTTAGTGTTTGTGACGTAAAACAAAAGAGTTAGCGGTCAGGTTAGTGTTTGTGACGTAAAACAAGAGTTAGCGGTCAGGTTAGTGTTTGTGACGTAAAACAAAAGAGTTAGCGGTCAGGTTAGGGTTTGTGACGTAAAACAAAAGAGTTAGCGATCAGGTTAGTGTTTGTGACGTAAAACAAAAGAGTTAGCGGTCAGGTTAGTGACGTAAAATAAAAGAGTTAGCGGTCAGGTTAGTGTTTGTGACGTAAAACAAGAGTTAGCGGTCAGGTTAGTGTTTGTGACGTAAAACAAAAGAGTTAGCGGTCAGGTTAGTGTTTGTGACGTAAAACAAAAGAGTTAGCGGTCAGGTTAGTGTTTGTGATGTAAAACAAAAGAGTTAGCGGTCAGGTTAGTGTTTGTGACGTAAAACAAAAGAGTTAGCGGTCATGTTAGTGTTTGTGACGTAAAACAAAAAGTTACCGGTCAGGTTAGTTGTTTTGTGACTTAAACCAAAAGAGTTACCGGTTCAGGGTTAGGGGTTTTGTGACGTAAAACAAAAGAGTTACCGATCAGGGTTAGTGTTTGTGACGTAAAACCAAAAGAGTTTAGCGGGTCAGGTTAGTGACGTAAAATAAAAAGAGTTTAGCGGTCATGTTAGTGTTTGTGACGTAAAACAAGAGTTAGCGGTCAGGTTAGGGTTTGTGACGTAAAACAAAAAGAGTTAGCGGTCACGGTGAGTGTTTTGTGACATTAAACCAAAAAAGTTAGCGGTCAGGTTAGTGTTTGGTGACGTATAACAAGAGTTAGCTGTCAGGTTAGTGTTTGTGATGTAAAATAAAAGAGTTAGCGGTCAGGTTAGTGACGTAAAACAAAAGAGTTAGCGGTCAGGTTAGTGTTTGTGATGTAAAACAAAAGAGTTAGCGGTCAGGTTAGTGTTTGTGACGTAAAACAAAAGAGTTAGCGGTCAGGTTAGTGTTTGTGACGTAAAACAAGAGTTAGCGGTCAGGTGAGTGTTTGTGACGTAAAACAAAAGAGTTAGCGATCAGGTTAGGGTTTGTGACGTAAAACAAAAGAGTTAGCGATCAGGTTAGGGTTTGTGACGTAAAACAATAGAGTTAGCGATCAGGTTAGTGTTTGTGACGTAAAACAAAAGAGTTAGCGGTCAGGTTAGTGACGTAAAATAAAAGAGTTAGCGGTCAGGTTAGTGTTTGTGACGTAAAACAAGAGTTAGCGGTCAGGTTAGTGTTTGTGATGTAAAATAAAAGAGTTAGCGGTCAGGTTAGTGACGTAAAACAAAAAAGTTAGCGGTCAGGTTAGTGTTTGTGATGTAAAACAAAAGAGTTAGCGGTCAGGTTAGTGTTTGTGACGTAAAACAAAAGAGTTAGCGGTCAGGTTAGTGTTTGTGACGTAAAACAAGAGTTAGCGGTCAGGTTAGTGTTTGTGACGTAAAACAAAAGAGTTAGCGGTCAGGTTAGGGTTTGTGACGTAAAACAAAAGAGTTAGCGATCAGGTTAGTGTTTGTGACGTAAAACAAAAGAGTTAGCGGTCAGGTTAGTGACGTAAAATAAAAGAGTTAGCGGTCAGGTTAGTGTTTGTGACGTAAAACAAGAGTTAGCGGTCAGGTTAGTGTTTGTGATGTAAAACAAAAGAGTTAGCGGTCAGGTTAGGGTTTGTGACGTAAAACAAAAGAGTTAGCGGTCAGGTTAGTGTTTGTGACGTAAAACAAAAGAGTTAGCGGTCAGGTTAGTGACGTAAAACAAAAGAGTTAGCGGTCAGGTTAGTGTTTGTGACGTAAAACAAAAGAGTTAGCGGTCAGGTTAGTGTTTGTGATGTAAAACAAAAGAGTTAGCGGTCAGGTTAGTGTTTGTGATGTAAAATAAAAGAGTTAGCGGTCAGGTTAGTGACGTAAAACAAAAAAGTTAGCGGTCAGGTTAGTGTTTGTGATGTAAAACAAAAGAGTTAGCGGTCAGGTTAGTGTTTGTGACGTAAAACAAAAGAGTTAGCGGTCAGGTTAGTGTTTGTGACGTAAAACAAAAGAGTTAGCGGTCAGGTTAGTGATGTAAAACAAAAGAGTTAGCGGTCAGGTTAGTGTTTGTGACGTAAAACAAAAGAGTTAGCGGTCAGGTTAGTGTTTGTAACGTAAAACAAAAGAGTTAGCGGTCAGGTTAGTGTTTGTGACGTAAAACAAAAGAGTTAGCGGTCAGGTTAGTGTTTGTGACGTAAAACAAAAGAGTTAGCGGTCAGTTAGTGTTTGTGACGTAAAACACAAGAGTTAGCGGTCAGGTTAGTGACGTAAGACAAAAAAGTTAGCGGTCAGGTTAGTGTTTGTGACGTAAAACAAGAGTTAGCGGTCAGGTTAGTGTTTGTGATGTAAAATAAAAGAGTTAGCGGTCAGGTTAGTGACGTAAGACAAAAAAGTTAGCGGTCAGGTTAGTGTTTGTGACGTAAAACAAGAGTTAGCGGTCAGGTTAGTGTTTGTGATGTAAAATAAAAGAGTTAGCGGTCAGGTTAGTGACGTAAAACAAAAAAGTTAGCGGTCAGGTTAGTGTTTGTGATGTAAAACAAAAGAGTTAGCGGTCAGGTTAGTGTTTGTGACGTAAAACAAAAGAGTTAGCGGTCAGGTTAGTGTTTGTGACGTAAAACAAAAGAGTTAGCGGTCAGGTTAGTGTTTGTGACGTAAAACAAAAGAGTTAGCGGTCAGGTTAGTGTTTGTGACGTAAAACAAAAGAGTTAGCGGTCAGGTTAGTGTTTGTGACGTAAAACAAAAGAGTTAGCGGTCAGGTTAGTGTTTGTGACGTAAAACAAAAGAGTTAGCGGTCAGGTTAGTGTTTGCGACGTAAAACAAAAGAGTTAGCGGTCAGGTTAGTGTTTGTGACGTAAAACAAAAGAGTTAGCGGTCAGGTTACTGTTTGTGACGTAAAACAAAAGAGCGGTCAGGTTAGTGTTTGTGACGTAAAACAAAAGAGTTAGCGGTCAGGTTAGTGTTTGTGACGTAAAACAAAAGAGTTAGCGGTCAGGTTAGTGTTTGTGATGTAAAACAAAAGAGTTAGCGGTCAGGTTAGTGTTTGTAATGTAAAACAAAAGAGTTAGCGGTCAGGTTAGTGTTTGTGACGTAAAACAATAGAGTTAGCGGTCAGGTTAGTGACGTAAAACAAAAGAGTTAGCGGTCAGGTTAGTGTTTGTGACGTAAAACAAAAGAGTTAGCGGTCAGGTTAGTGTTTGTGATGTAAAACAAAAGAGTTAGCGGTCAGGTTAGTGTTTGTGATGTAAAACAAAAGAGTTAGCGGTCAGGTTAGTGTTTGTGATGTAAAACAAAAGAGTTAGCGGTCAGGTTAGTGTTTGTGACGTAAAACAAAAGAGTTAGCGGTCAGGTTAGTGTTTGTGACGTAAAACAAAAGAGTTAGCGGTCAGGTTAGTGTTTGTGACGTAAAACAAAAGAGTTAGCGGTCAGGTTAGTGTTTGTGATGTAAAACAAAAGAGTTAGCGGTCAGGTTAGTGACGTAAAACAAAAGAGTTAGCGGTCAGGTTAGTGTTTGTGACGTAAAACAAAAGAGTTAGCGGTCAGGTTAGTGACGTAAAACAAAAGAGTTAGCGGTCAGGTTAGTGACGTAAAACAAAAGAGTTAGCGGTCAGGTTAGTGTTTGTGACGTAAAACAAAAGAGTTAGCGGTCAGGTTAGTGTTTGTGACGTAAAACAAAAGAGTTAGCGGTCAGGTTAGTGTTTGTGACGTAAAACAAAAGAGTTAACGGTCAGGTTAGTGTTTGTGACGTAAAACAAAAGAGTTAGCGGTCAGGTTAGTGTTTGTGACGTAAAACAAAAGAGCGGTCAGGTTAGTGTTTGTGACGTAAAACAAAAGAGTTAGCGGTCAGGTTAGTGTTTGTGACGTAAAACAAAAGAGTTAGCGGTCAGGTTAGTGTTTGTGATGTAAAACAAAAGAGTTAGCGGTCAGGTTAGTGTTTGTAATGTAAAACAAAAGAGTTAGCGGTCAGGTTAGTGTTTGTGACGTAAAACAAAAGAGTTAGCGGTCAGGTTAGTGACGTAAAACAAAAGAGTTAGCAGTCAGGTTAGTGTTTGTGACGTAAAACAAAAAAGTTAGCGGTCAGGTTAGTGACGTAAAACAAAAGAGTTAGCGGTCAGGTTAGTGTTTGTGACGTAAAACAAAAGAGTTAGCGGTCAGGTTAGTGACGTAAAACAAAAGAGTTAGCGGTCAGGTTAGTGTTTGTGATGTAAAACAAAAGAGTTAGCGGTCAGGTTAGTGTTTGTGACGTAAAACAAAAGAGTTAGCGGTCAGGTTAGTGTTTGTGACGTAAAACAAAAGAGTTAGCGGTCAGGTTAGTGTTTGTGACGTAAAACAAAAGAGTTAGCGGTCAGGTTAGTGTTTGTGACGTAAAACAAAAGAGTTAGCGGTCAGGTTAGTGTTTGTGACGTAAAACAAAAGAGTTAGCGGTCAGGTTAGTGTTTGTGACGTAAAACAAAAGAGTTAGCGGTCAGGTTAGTGTTTGTGACGTAAAACAAAAGAGTTAGCGGTCAGGTTAGTGTTTGTGACGTAAAACAAAAGAGTTAGCGGTCAGGTTAGTGTTTGTGACGTAAAACAAAAGAGTTAGCGGTCAGGTTAGTGTTTGTGACGTAAAACAAAAGAGTTAGCGGTCAGGTTAGTGTTTGTGACGTAAAACAAAAGAGTTAGCGGTCAGGTTAGTGTTTGTGACGTAAAATAAAAGAGTTAGCGGTCAGGTTAGTGTTTGTGACGTAAAAAAAAGAGTTAGCGGTCAGGTTAGTGACGTAAGACAAAGAGTTAGCGGTCACGTTAGTGTTTGTGACGTAAAACAAAAGAGTTAGCGGTCAGTTTAGTGTTTGTGTCGTAAAACAAAAAGAGTTAGCGGTCAGGTTAGTGTTTGTGACGTAAAACAAAAGAGTTAGCGGTCAGGTTAGTGTTTGTGACGTAAAACAAAAGAGTTAGCGGTCAGGTTAGTGTTTGTGACGTAAAACAATAAGAGTTAGCGGTCAGGTTAGTGACGTAAAACAAAAGAGTTAGCGGTCAGGTTAGTGTTTGTGACGTAAAACAAAAGAGTTAGTGTTTGTGACGTAAAACAAAAGAGTTAGCGGTCAGGTTAGTGTTTGTGACGTAAAACAAGAGTTAGCGGTCAGGTTAGTGTTTGTGATGTAAAACAAAAGAGTTAGCGGTCAGGTTAGTGTTTGTGACGTAAAACAAAAGAGTTAGCGGTCAGGTTAGTGTTTGTGATGTAAAACAAAAGAGTTAGCGGTCAGGTTAGTGTTTGTGACGTAAAACAAAAGAGTTAGCGGTCAGGTTAGTGTTTGTGACGTAAAACAAAAGAGTTAGCGGTCAGGTTAGTGTTTGTGACGTAAAACAAAAGAGTTAGCGGTCAGGTTAGTGACGTAAAACAAAAGAGTTAGCGGTCAGGTTAGTGTTTGTGATGTAAAACAAAAGAGTTAGCGGTCAGGTTAGTGACGTAAAACAAAAGAGTTAGCGGTCAGGTTAGTGTTTGTGACGTAAAACAAAAGAGTTAGCGGTCAGGTTAGTGTTTGTGACGTAAAACAAAAGAGTTAGCGGTCAGGTTAGTGTTTGTGACGTAAAACAAAAGAGTTAGCGGTCAGGTTAGTGTTTGTGACGTAAAACAAAAGAGTTAGCGGTCAGGTTAGTGTTTGTGACGTAAAACAAAAGAATTAGCGGTCAGGTTTGTGTTTGTGACGTAAAACAAAAGAGTTAGCGGTCAGGTTAGTGTTTGTGACGTAAAACAAAAGAGTTAGCGGTCAGGTTAGTGTTTGTGACGTAAAACAAAAGAGCGGTCAGGTTAGTGTTTGTGACGTAAAACAAAAGAGTTAGCGGTCAGGTTAGTGTTTGTGACGTAAAACAAAAGAGTTAGCGGTCAGGTTAGTGTTTGTGACGTAAAACAAAAGAGTTAGCGGTCAGGTTAGTGTTTGTGACGTAAAATAAAAGAGTTAGCGGTCAGGTTAGTGTTTGTGACGTAAAACAAAAGAGTTAGCAGTCAGGTTAGTGACGTAAAACAAAAGAGTTAGCGGTCAGGTTAGTGACGTAAGACAAAAAAGTTAGCGGTCAGGTTAGTGTTTGTGACGTAAAACAAGAGTTAGCGGTCAGGTTAGTGTTTGTGATGTAAAATAAAAGAGTTAGCGGTCAGGTTAGTGACGTAAAACAAAAAAGTTAGCGGTCAGGTTAGTGTTTGTGATGTAAAACAAAAGAGTTAGCGGTCAGGTTAGTGTTTGTGACGTAAAACAAAAGAGTTAGCGGTCAGGTTAGTGTTTGTGACGTAAAACAAGAGTTAGCGGTCAGGTTAGTGTTTGTGACGTAAAACAAAAGAGTTAGCGGTCAGGTTAGGGTTTGTGACGTAAAACAAAAGAGTTAGCGATCAGGTTAGTGTTTGTGACGTAAAACAAAAGAGTTAGCGGTCAGGTTAGTGACGTAAAATAAAAGAGTTAGCGGTCAGGTTAGTGTTTGTGACGTAAAACAAGAGTTAGCGGTCAGGTTAGTGTTTGTGATGTAAAATAAAAGAGTTAGCGGTCAGGTTAGTGACGTAAAACAAAAAAGTTAGTGGTCAGGTTAGTGTTTGTGATGTAAAACAAAAGAGTTAGCGGTCAGGTTAGTGTTTGTGACGTAAAACAAAAGAGTTAGCGGTCAGGTTAGTGTTTGTGACGTAAAACAAGAGTTAGCGGTCAGGTTAGTGTTTGTGACGTAAAACAAAAGAGTTAGCGGTCAGGTTAGGGTTTGTGACGTAAAACAAAAGAGTTAGCGATCAGGTTAGTGTTTGTGACGTAAAACAAAAGATTTAGCGGTCAGGTTAGTGACGTAAAATAAAAGAGTTAGCGGTCAGGTTAGTGTTTGTGACGTAAAACAAGAGTTAGCGGTCAGGTTAGTGTTTGTGACATAAAACAAAAGAGTTAGCGGTCAGGTTAGGGTTTGTGACGTAAAACAAAAGAGTTAGCGGTCAGGTTAGTGTTTGTGACGTAAAACAAAAGAGTTAGCGGTCAGGTTAGTGACGTAAAACAAAAGAGTTAGCGGTCAGGTTAGTGTTTGTGACGTAAAACAAAAGAGTTAGCGGTCAGGTTAGTGTTTGTGATGTAAAACAAAAGAGTTAGCGGTCAGGTTAGTGTTTGTGATGTAAAATAAAAGAGTTAGCGGTCAGGTTAGTGACGTAAAACAAAAAAGTTAGCGGTCAGGTTAGTGTTTGTGATGTAAAACAAAAGAGTTAGCGATCAGGTTAGTGTTTGTGACGTAAAACAAAAGAGTTAGCGGTCAGGTTAGTGTTTGTGACGTAAAACAAAAGAGTTAGCGGTCAGGTTAGGGTTTGTGACTGAAAACCAAAAAGTTAGAGTTCACGCTACTGTTTGTGACGGAAACCAAAAAAATTAGAGTTCACGTTAAGGTTTGTGATTGAGACCAAAAAATTTAGCGGTCACGTTATTGTTTGTGACGGAGAACAAAAGAATAAGCGCTCACGGTACGGTTTGTGATGTAGATGCACAGACTTAAAGGTCACGGTCGTGTTTGTGACTGTTACCTCCTTAGTTATAGGTCACGTTCTTGTTAGTGACTGTGACGCACTCTCTAGAGTTCACGTTCGGGTTTGTGACGTAAAACAAAGAGTTACCGGTCAGGTTAGTGTTTGTGACGTAAAACAAAATTAGTTAGCGGTCAGGTTAGTGTTTGTGACGTAAAACAAAAGAGTTAGCGGTCAGGTTAGTGTTTGTGACGTAAAACAAAAGAGTTAGCGGTCAGGTTAGTGTTTGTGACGTAAAACAAAAGAGTTAGCGGTCAGGTTAGTGTTTGTGACCTAAAACAATAGAGTTAGCGGTCAGGTTAGTGTTTGTGACCTAAAACAAAAGAATTAGCGGTCAGGTTTGTGTTTGTGACGTAAAACAAAAGAGTTAGCGGTCAGGTTAGTGTTTGTGACGTAAAACAAAAGAGTTAGCGGTCGTGTTAGTGTTTGTGACGTAAAACAAAAGAGCGAGCGGGTGAGTGTTTGTGACGTAAAACAAAAGAGTTAGCGGGCGGGTGAGAGTGTGTGACGCAAAACAAAAAAGTTAGCGGGCACGTGAGAGTTTGTGACGTAAAACAAAAGATTTAGCGGTCAAGTTAGTGTTTGTGACAAAAAATAAAAGAGTTAGCGAGAATGTTAGTGATTGAGAAGAACAACAAAAGAGTTAGTAAACATGTGAGTGACGAAAATAAGAGAGTTAGCGCACGCGTTAGTGACGTAAAACAATATGAGTTAGCGGTCAGGGTTAGTGTTTGTGACGTAAAACAAAAAGAGTTAGCGGTCAGGGTTAGTGTTTGTGAAGTAAAACAAATAGAGTTAGCGGTCAGGTTAGTGTTTGTGACGTAAAACAAAAAGAGTTAGCGGGTCAGGTTAGTGTTTGTGACGTAAATACAAAAGAGTTAGCGGTCAGGTTAGTGTTTGTGACGTAAAACAAAAGAGTTAGCGGTCAGGTTAGTGTTTGTGACATAAAACAAAAGAGTTAGCGGTCAGGTTAGTGTTTGTGACGTGAAACAAAAGAGTTAGCGGTCAGGTTAGTGTTTGTGACGTAAAACAAAAGAGTTAGCGGTCAGGTTAGTGACGTAAAACAAAAGAGTTAGCGGTCAGGTTAGTGACGTAAGACAAAAAAGTTAGCGGTCAGGTTAGTGTTTGTGACGTAAAACAAAAGAGTTAGCGGTCAGGTTAGTGTTTGTGATGTAAAATAAAAGAGTTAGCGGTCAGGTTAGTGACGTAAAACAAAAAAGTTAGCGGTCAGGTTAGTGTTTGTGATGTAAAACAAAAGAGTTAGCGGTCAGGTTAGTGTTTGTGACGTAAAACAAAAGAGTTAGCGGTCAGGTTAGTGTTTGTGACGTAAAACAAGAGTTAGCGATCAGGTTAGTGTTTGTGACGTAAAACAAAAGAGTTAGCGGTCAGGTTAGGGTTTGTGACGTAAAACAAAAGAGTTAGCGATCAGGTTAGTTTTTGTGACGTAAAACAAAAGAGTTAGCGGTCAGGTTAGTGTTTGTGACGTAAAACAAAAGAGTTAGCGGTCAGGTTAGTGTTTGTGACGTAAAACAAAAGAGTTAGCGGTCAGGTTAGTGTTTGTGATGTAAAATAAAAGAGTTAGCGGTCAGGTTAGTGACGTAAAACAAAAAAGTTAGCGGTCAGGTTAGTGTTTGTGATGTAAAACAAAAGAGTTAGCGGTCAGGTTAGTGTTTGTGACGTAAAACAAAAGAGTTAGCGGTCAGGTTAGTGTTTGTGACGTAAAACAAGAGTTAGCGATCAGGTTAGTGTTTGTGACGTAAAACAAAAGAGTTAGCGGTCAGGTTAGGGTTTGTGACGTAAAACAAAAGAGTTAGCGATCAGGTTAGTTTTTGTGACGTAAAACAAAAGAGTTAGCGGTCATGTTAGTGTTTGTGACGTAAACAAAAGAGTTAGCGGTCAGGTTAGTGTTTGTGATGTAAAACAAAAGAGTTAGCGGTCAGGTTAGTGTTTGTGATGTAAACAAAGAGTTAGCGATCAGGTTAGTGTTTGTGACGTAAACAAAAGAGTTAGCGGTCAGGTTAGTGACGTAAAATAAAAGAGTTAGCGGTCAGGTTAGTGTTGTGACGTAAAACAAAAGAGTTAGCGGTCAGGTTAGTGTTTGTGACGTAAAACAAAAGAGTTAGCGGTCAGGTTAGTGTTTGTGATGTAAAACAAAAGAGTTAGCGGTCAGGTTAGTGTTTGTGATGTAAAACAAAAGAGTTAGCGGTCAGGTTAGTGTTTGTGACGTAAAACAAAAGAGTTAGCGGTCAGGTTAGTGTTTGTGACGTAAAACAAAAGAGTTAGCGGTCAGGTTAGTGTTTGTGACGTAAAACAAAAGAGTTAGCGGTCAGGTTAGTGTTTGTGACGTAAAACAAAAGAGTTAGCGGTCAGGTTAGTGTTTGTGACGTAAAACAAAAGAGTTAGCGGTCAGGTTAGTGTTTGTGACGTAAAACAAAAGAGTTAGCGGTCAGGTTAGTGTTTGTGACGTAAAACAAAAGAGTTAGCGGTCAGGTTAGTGTTTGTGACATAAAACAAAAGAGTTAGCGGTCAGGTTAGTGTTTGTGACGTGAAACAAAAGAGTTAGCGGTCAGGTTAGTGTTTGTGACGTAAAACAAAAGAGTTAGCGGTCAGGTTAGTGACGTAAAACAAAAGAGTTAGCGGTCAGGTTAGTGACGTAAGACAAAAAAGTTAGCGGTCAGGTTAGTGTTTGTGACGTAAAACAAAAGAGTTAGCGGTCAGGTTAGTGTTTGTGATGTAAAATAAAAGAGTTAGCGGTCAGGTTAGTGACGTAAAACAAAAAAGTTAGCGGTCAGGTTAGTGTTTGTGATGTAAAACAAAAGAGTTAGCGGTCAGGTTAGTGTTTGTGACGTAAAACAAAAGAGTTAGCGGTCAGGTTAGTGTTTGTGACGTAAAACAAGAGTTAGCGATCAGGTTAGTGTTTGTGACGTAAAACAAAAGAGTTAGCGGTCAGGTTAGGGTTTGTGACGTAAAACAAAAGAGTTAGCGATCAGGTTAGTTTTTGTGACGTAAAACAAAAGAGTTAGCGGTCAGGTTAGTGTTTGTGACGTAAAACAAAAGAGTTAGCGGTCAGGTTAGTGTTTGTGATGTAAAACAAAAGAGTTAGCGGTCAGGTTAGTGTTTTGTGATGTAAAACAAAAGAGTTAGCGGTCAGGTTAGTGTTTGTGACGTAAAACAAAAGAGTTAGCGGTTCAGGTTAGGTGTTTGTGACGTAAAAACAAAAGAGTTAGCGGTCAGGTTAGTGTTGTGACGTAAAACAAGAGTTAGCGGTCAGGTTAGTGTTTGTGATGTAAAACAAGAGTTAGCGGTCAGGTTAGTGTTTGTGACGTAAAACAAAAGAGTTAGCGGTCAGGTTAGTGTTTGTGATGTAAAACAAAAGAGTTAGCGGTCAGGTTAGTGTTTGTGACGTAAAACAAAAGAGTTAGCAGTCAGGTTAGTGTTTGTGACGTAAAACAAAAGAGTTAGCGGTCAGGTTAGTGTTTGTGACGTAAAACAAAAGAGTTAGCGGTCAGGTTAGTGACGTAAAACAAAAGAGTTAGCGGTCAGGTTAGTGTTTGTGATGTAAAACAAAAGAGTTAGCGGTCAGGTTAGTGACGTAAAACAAAAGAGTTAGCGGTCAGGTTAGTGTTTGTGACGTAAAACAAAAGAGTTAGCGGTCAGGTTAGTGTTTGTGACGTAAAACAAAAGAGTTAGCGGTCAGGTTAGTGTTTGTGACGTAAAACAAAAGAGTTAGCGGTCAGGTTAGTGTTTGTGACGTAAAACAAAAGAGTTAGCGGTCAGGTTAGTGTTTGTGACGTAAAACAAAAGAATTAGCGGTCAGGTTTGTGTTTGTGACGTAAAACAAAAGAGTTAGCGGTCAGGTTAGTGTTTGTGACGTAAAACAAAAGAGTTAGCGGTCAGGTTAGTGTTTGTGACGTAAAACAAAAGAGCGGTCAGGTTAGTGTTTGTGACGTAAAACAAAAGAGTTAGCGGTCAGGTTAGTGTTTGTGACGTAAAACAAAAGAGTTAGCGGTCAGGTTAGTGTTTGTGACGTAAAACAAAAGAGTTAGCGGTCAGGTTAGTGTTTGTGACGTAAAATAAAAGAGTTAGCGGTCAGGTTAGTGTTTGTGACGTAAAACAAAAGAGTTAGCGGTCAGGTTAGTGACGTAAAACAAAAGAGTTAGCGGTCAGGTTAGTGACGTAAGACAAAAGAGTTAGCGGTCAGGTTAGTGTTTGTGATGTAAAACAAAAGAGTTAGCGGTCAGGTTAGTGTTTGTGACGTAAAACAAAAGAGTTAGCGGTCAGGTTAGTGTTTGTGACGTAAAACAAAAGAGTTAGCGGTCAGGTTAGTGTTTGTGACGTAAAACAAAAGAGTTAGCGGTCAGGTTAGTGTTTGTGACGTAAAACAAAAGAGTTAGCGGTCAGGTTAGTGTTTGTGACGTAAAACAAAAGAGTTAGCGGTCAGGTTAGTGTTTGTGACGTAAAACAAAAGAGTTAGCGGTCAGGTTAGTGTTTGTGACATAAAACAAAAGAGTTAGCGGTCAGGTTAGTGTTTGTGACGTGAAACAAAAGAGTTAGCGGTCAGGTTAGTGTTTGTGACGTAAAACAAAAGAGTTAGCGGTCAGGTTAGTGTTTGTGACGTAAAACAAAAGAGTTAGCGGTCAGGTTAGTGTTTGTGACGTAAAACAAAAGAGTTAGCGGTCAGGTTAGTGTTTGTGATGTAAAACAAAAGAGTTAGCGGTCAGGTTAGTGTTTGTGACGTAAAACAAAAGAGTTAGCGGTCAGGTTAGTGTTTGTGACGTAAAACAAGAGTTAGCGGTCAGGTTAGTGTTTGTGACGTAAAACAAAAGAGTTAGCGGTCAGGTTAGGGTTTGTGACGTAAAACAAAAGAGTTAGCGATCAGGTTAGTGTTTGTGACGTAAAACAAAAGAGTTAGCGGTCAGGTTAGTGACGTAAAATAAAAGAGTTAGCGGTCAGGTTAGTGTTTGTGATGTAAAACAAGAGTTAGCGGTCAGGTTAGTGTTTGTGACGTAAAACAAAAGAGTTAGCGGTCAGGTTAGTGTTTGTGACGTAAAACAAAAGAGTTAGCGGTCAGGTTAGGGTTTGTGACGTAAAACAAAAGAGTTAGCGATCAGGTTAGTGTTTGTGACGTAAAACAAAAGAGTTAGCGGTCAGGTTAGTGATGTAAAACAAAAGAGTTAGCGGTCAGGTTAGTGTTTGTGACGTAAAACAAAAGAGTTAGCGGTCAGGTTAGTGTTTGTGACGTAAAACAAAAGAGTTAGCGGTCAGGTTAGTGTTTGTGACGTAAAACAAAAGAGTTAGCGGTCAGGTTAGTGTTTGTGACGTAAAACAAAAGAGTTAGCGGTCAGGTTAGTGACGTAAAATAAAAGAGTTAGCGGTCAGGTTAGTGTTTGTGACGTAAAACAAAAGAGTTAGCGGTCAGGTTAGTGTTTGTGACGTAAAACAAAAGAGTTAGCGGTCAGGTTAGTGTTTGTGATGTAAAACAAAAGAGTTAGCGGTCAGGTTAGTGTTTGTGATGTAAAACAAAAGAGTTAGCGGTCAGGTTAGTGTTTGTGACGTAAAACAAAAGAGTTAGCGGTCAGGTTAGTGTTTGTGATGTAAAACAAAAGAGTTAGCGGTCAGGTTAGTGTTTGTGATGTAAAACAAAAGAGTTAGCGGTCAGGTTAGTGTTTGTGACGTAAAACAAAAGAGTTAGCGGTCAGGTTAGTGTTTGTGATGTAAAACAAAAGAGTTAGCGGTCAGGTTAGTGTTTGTGATGTAAAACAAAAGAGTTAGCGGTCAGGTTAGTGTTTGTGACGTAAAACAAAAGAGTTAGCGGTCAGGTTAGTGTTTGTGACGTAAAACAAAAGTGTTAGCGGTCAGGTTAGTGTTTGTGACGTAAAACAAAAGAGTTAGCGGTCAGTTAGTGTTTGTGACATAAAACAAAAGAGTTAGCGGTCGACAGGTTAGTGTTTGTGACGTAAAACAAAAGAGTTAGCGGTCAGGTTAGTGTTTGTGACGTAAAACAAAAGAGTTAGCGGTCAGGTTAGTGTTTGTGATGTAAAACAAAAGAGTTAGCGGTCAGGTTAGTGTTTGTGATGTAAAACAAAAGAGTTAGCGGTCAGGTTAGTGTTTGTGACGTAAAACAAAAGAGTTAGCGGTCAGGTTAGTGTTTGTGACGTAAAACAAGAGTTAGCGGTCAGGTTAGTGTTTGTGACGTAAAACAAAAGAGTTAGCGGTCAGGTTAGGGTTTGTGACGTAAAACAAAAGAGTTAGCGATCAGGTTAGTGTTTGTGACGTAAAACAAAAGAGTTAGCGGTCAGGTTAGTGACGTAAAATAAAAGAGTTAGCGGTCAGGTTAGTGTTTGTGACGTAAAACAAGAGTTAGCGGTCAGGTTAGTGTTTGTGACGTAAAACAAAAGAGTTAGCGGTCAGGTTAGGGTTTGTGACGTAAAACAAAAGAGTTAGCGGTCAGGTTAGTGTTTGTGACGTAAAACAAAAGAGTTAGCGGTCAGGTTAGTGACGTAAAACAAAAGAGTTAGCGGTCAGGTTAGTGTTTGTGACGTAAAACAAAAGAGTTAGCGGTCAGGTTAGTGTTTGTGACGTAAAACAAAAGAGTTAGCGGTCAGGTTAGTGTTTGTGACGTAAAACAAAAGAGTTAGCGGTCAGGTTAGTGACGTAAGACAAAAAAGTTAGCGGTCAGGTTAGTGTTTGTGACGTAAAACAAAAGAGTTAGCGGTCAGGTTAGTGTTTGTGATGTAAAATAAAAGAGTTAGCGGTCAGGTTAGTGACGTAAAACAAAAAAGTTAGCGGTCAGGTTAGTGTTTGTGATGTAAAACAAAAGAGTTAGCGGTCAGGTTAGTGTTTGTGACGTAAAACAAAAGAGTTAGCGGTCAGGTTAGTGTTTGTGACGTAAAACAAGAGTTAGCGATCAGGTTAGTGTTTGTGACGTAAAACAAAAGAGTTAGCGGTCAGGTTAGGGTTTGTGACGTAAAACAAAAGAGTTAGCGATCAGGTTAGTTTTTGTGACGTAAAACAAAAGAGTTAGCGGTCAGGTTAGTGTTTGTGACGTAAAACAAAAGAGTTAGCGGTCAGGTTAGTGTTTGTGATGTAAAACAAAAGAGTTAGCGGTCAGGTTAGTGTTTGTGATGTAAAACAAAAGAGTTAGCGGTCAGGTTAGTGTTTGTGACGTAAAACAAAAGAGTTAGCGGTCAGGTTAGTGTTTGTGACGTAAAACAAAAGAGTTAGCGGTCAGGTTAGTGTTTGTGACGTAAAACAAAAGAGTTAGCGGTCAGGTTAGTGTTTGTGACGTAAAACAAAAGAGTTAGCGGTCAGGTTAGTGTTTGTGACGTAAAACAAAAGAGTTAGCGGTCAGGTTAGTGTTTGTGACATAAAACAAAAGAGTTAGCGGTCAGGTTAGTGTTTGTGACGTGAAACAAAAGAGTTAGCGGTCAGGTTAGTGTTTGTGACGTAAAACAAAAGAGTTAGCGGTCAGGTTAGTGACGTAAAACAAAAGAGTTAGCGGTCAGGTTAGTGTTTGTGACGTAAAACAAAAGAGTTAGCGGTCAGTTAGTGACGTAAAACAAAAGAGTTAGCGGTCAGTTAGTGTTTGTGATGTAAAACAAAAGAGTTAGCGGTCAGGTTAGTGACGTAAACAAAAAGAGTTAGCGGTCAGGTAGTGTTGTGACGTAAAACAAAAGAGTTAGCGGTCAGGTTAGTGTTTGTGACGTAAAACAAAAGAGTTAGCGGTCAGGTTAGTGTTTGTGACGTAAAACAAAAGAGTTAACGGTCAGGTTAGTGTTTGTGACGTAAAACAAAAGAGTTAGCGGTCAGGTTAGTGTTTGTGACGTAAAACAAAAGAGCGGTCAGGTTAGTGTTTGTGACGTAAAACAAAAGAGTTAGCGGTCAGGTTAGTGTTTGTGACGTAAAACAAAAGAGTTAGCGGTCAGGTTAGTGTTTGTGATGTAAAACAAAAGAGTTAGCGGTCAGGTTAGTGTTTGTAATGTAAAACAAAAGAGTTAGCGGTCAGGTTAGTGTTTGTGACGTAAAACAAAAGAGTTAGCGGTCAGGTTAGTGACGTAAAACAAAAGAGTTAGCAGTCAGGTTAGTGTTTGTGACGTAAAACAAAAAAGTTAGCGGTCAGGTTAGTGACGTAAAACAAAAGAGTTAGCGGTCAGGTTAGTGTTTGTGACGTAAAACAAAAGAGTTAGCGGTCAGGTTAGTGACGTAAAACAAAAGAGTTAGCGGTCAGGTTAGTGTTTGTGACGTAAAACAAAAGAGTTAGCGGTCAGGTTAGTGTTTGTGATGTAAAACAAAAGAGTTAGCGGTCAGGTTAGTGTTTGTGATGTAAAACAAAAGAGTTAGCGGTCAGGTTAGTGTTTGTGACGTAAAACAAAAGAGTTAGCGGTCAGGTTAGTGTTTGTGACGTAAAACAAAAGAGTTAGCGGTCAGGTTAGTGTTTGTGACGTAAAACAAAAGAGTTAGCGGTCAGGTTAGTGTTTGTGACGTAAAACAAAAGAGTTAGCGATCAGGTTAGTGTTTGTGACGTAAAACAAAAGAGTTAGCAGTCAGGTTAGTGTTTGTGACGTAAAACAAAAGAGTTAGCGGTCAGGTTAGTGTTTGTGACGTAAAACAAAAGAGTTAGCGGTCAGGTTAGTGACGTAAAACAAAAGAGTTAGCGGTCAGGTTAGTGACGTAAGACAAAAAAGTTAGCGGTCAGGTTAGTGTTTGTGACGTATAACAAGAGTTAGCTGTCAGGTTAGTGTTTGTGATGTAAAATAAAAGAGTTAGCGGTCAGGTTAGTGTTTGTGATGTAAAACTAAAGAGTTAGCGGTCAGGTTAGTGTTTGTGACGTAAAACAAAAGAGTTAGCGGTCAGGTTAGTGTTTGTGACGTAAAACAAGAGTTAGCGGTCAGGTTAGTGTTTGTGACGTAAAACAAAAGAGTTAGCGGTCAGGTTAGGGTTTGTGACGTAAAACAAAAGAGTTAGCGATCAGGTTAGTGTTTGTGACGTAAAACAAAAGTTAGCGGTCAGGTTAGTGACGTAAAATAAAAGAGTTAGCGGTCAGGTTAGTGTTTGTGACGTAAAACAAGAGTTAGTGGTCAGGTTAGTGTTTGTGATGTAAAATAAAAGAGTTAGCGGTCAGGTTAGTGATGTAAAACAAAAAAGTTAGCGGTCAGGTTAGTGTTTGTGATGTAAAACAAAAGAGTTAGCGGTCAGGTTAGTGTTTGTGACGTAAAACAAAAGAGTTAGCGGTCAGGTTAGTGTTTGTGACGTAAAACAAGAGTTAGCGGTCAGGTTAGTGTTTGTGACGTAAAACAAAAGAGTTAGCGGTCAGGTTAGGGTTTGTGACGTAAAACAAAAGAGTTAGCGATCAGGTTAGTGTTTGTGACGTAAAACAAAAGAGTTAGCGGTCAGGTTAGTGACGTAAAATAAAAGAGTTAGCGGTCAGGTTAGTGTTTGTGACGTAAAACAAGAGTTAGCGGTCAGGTTAGTGTTTGTGACGTAAAACAAAAGAGTTAGCGGTCAGGTTAGTGTTTGTGACGTAAAACAAAAGAGTTAGCGGTCAGGTTAGTGTTTGTGACGTAAAACAAAAGAGTTAGCGGTCAGGTTAGTGTTTGTGACGTAAAACAAAAGAGTTAGCGGTCAGGTTAGTGTTTGTGACGTAAAACAAAAGAGTTAGCGGTCAGGTTAGTGTTTGTGACGTAAAACAAAAGAGTTAGCGGTCAGGTTAGTGTTTGTGACGTAAAACAAAAGAGTTAGCGGTCAGGTTAGTGTTTGTGACGTAAAACAAAAGAGCGGTCAGGTTAGTGTTTGTGACGTAAAACAAAAGAGTTAGCGGTCAGGTTAGTGTTTGTGACGTAAAACAAAAGAGTTAGCGGTCAGGTTAGTGTTTGTGACATAAAACAAAAGAGTTAGCGGTCAGGTTAGTGTTTGTGACGTAAAATAAAAGAGTTAGCGGTCAGGTTAGTGACGTAAAACAAAAGAGTTAGCGGTCAGGTTAGTGACGTAAGACAAAAAAGTTAGCGGTCAGGTTAGTGTTTGTGACGTAAAACAAAAGAGTTAGCGGTCAGGTTAGTGACGTAAAACAAAAGAGTTAGCGGTCAGGTTAGTGTTTGTGATGTAAAACAAAAGAGTTAGCGGTCAGGTTAGTGTTTGTGACGTAAAACAAAAGAGTTAGCGATCAGGTTAGTGTTTGTGACGTAAAACAAAAGAGTTAGCGGTCAGGTTAGTGATGTAAAACAAAAGAGTTAGCGGTCAGGTTAGTGTTTGTGACGTAAAACAAAAGAGTTAGCGGTCAGGTTAGTGACGTAAAACAAAAGAGTTAGCGGTCAGGTTAGTGTTTGTGACGTAAAACAAAAGAGTTAGCGGTCAGGTTAGTGTTTGTGACGTAAAATAAAAGAGTTAGCGGTCACGATAGTGACGTAAACAGAAGAGTTAGCGGTCATGTTAGTGACGTAAGACAAAAAGTTAGCGGTCAGGTTAGTGTTTGTGACGTAAAACAAGAGTTAGCGGTCAGGTTAGTGTTTGTGACGTAAAACAAAAGAGTTAGCGGTCAGGTTAGGGTTTGTGACGTAAAACAAAAGAGTTAGCGATCAGGTTAGTGTTTGTGACGTAAAACAAAAGAGTTAGCGGTCAGGTTAGTGACGTAAAATAAAAGAGTTAGCGGTCAGGTTAGTGTTTGTGACGTAAAACAAGAGTTAGTGGTCAGGTTAGTGTTTGTGATGTAAAATAAAAGAGTTAGCGGTCAGGTTAGTGACGTAAAACAAAAAAGTTAGCGGTCAGGTTAGTGTTTGTGATGTAAAACAAAAGAGTTAGCGGTCAGGTTAGTGTTTGTGACGTAAAACAAAAGAGTTAGCGGTCAGGTTAGTGTTTGTGACGTAAAACAAGAGTTAGCGGTCAGGTTAGTGTTTGTGACGTAAAACAAAAGAGTTAGCGGTCAGGTTAGGGTTTGTGACGTAAAACAAAAGAGTTAGCGATCAGGTTAGTGTTTGTGACGTAAAACAAAAGAGTTAGCGGTCAGGTTATTGTTTGTGACGTAAAAACAAAAGAGTTAGCGGTCATGTTAGTGACGTACAACAAAAGAGTTAGCGGTCATGTTAGTGTTTGTGACGTAAAACAAAAGAGTTAGCGGTCAGGTTAGTGTTTGTGATGTAAAACAAAAGAGTTAGCGGTCAGGTTAGTGTTTGTGACGTAAAACAAGAGAGTTATCGGTTCCACGTTAGTGTTTGTGACGTAAAACAAAAGAAGTTAGCGGTCAGGTTAGTGTTTGTGACGTAAAACAAAAGAGTTAGCGATCAGGTTAGTGTTTGTGATGTAAAACAAAAGATTTAGCGGTCAGGTTAGTGACGTAAAATAAAAGAGTTAGCGGTCAGTTTAGTGTTTGTGACGTAAAACAAGAGTTAGCGGTCAGGTTAGTGTTTGTGACATAAAACAAAAGAGTTAGCGGTCAGGTTAGGGTTTGTGACGTAAAACAAAAGAGTTAGCGGTCAGGTTAGTGTTTGTGACGTAAAACAAAAGAGTTAGCGGTCAGGTTAGTGACGTAAAACAAAAGAGTTAGCGGTCAGGTTAGTGTTTGTGACGTAAAACAAAAGAGTTAGCGGTCAGGTTAGTGTTTGTGACGTAAAACAAAAGAGTTAGCGGTCAGGTTAGTGTTTGTGACGTAAAACAAAAGAGTTAGCGGTCAGGTTAGTGTTTGTGACGTAAAACAAAAGAATTAGCGGTCAGGTTTGTGTTTGTGACGTAAAACAAAAGAGTTAGCGGTCAGGTTAGTGTTTGTGACGTAAAACAAAAGAGTTAGCGGTCAGGTTAGTGTTTGTGACGTAAAACAAAAGAGTTAGCGGTCAGGTTAGTGACGTAAAACAAAAGAGTTAGCGGTCAGGTTAGTGACGTAAGACAAAAAAGTTAGCGGTCAGGTTAGTGTTTGTGACGTAAAACAAAAGAGTTAGCGGTCAGGTTAGTGTTTGTGACGTAAAACAAAAGAGTTAGCGGTCAGGTTAGTGTTTGTGACGTAAAACAAAAGAGTTAGCGGTCAGGTTAGTGTTTGTGACGTAAAACAAAAGAGTTAGCGGTCAGGTTAGTGTTTGTGACGTAAAACAAAAGAGTTAGCGGTCAGGTTAGTGTTTGTGACGTAAAACAAAAGAATTAGCGGTCAGGTTTGTGTTTGTGACGTAAAACAAAAGAGTTAGCGGTCAGGTTAGTGTTTGTGACGTAAAACAAAAGAGTTAGCGGTCAGGTTAGTGTTTGTGACGTAAAACAAAAGAGTTAGCGGTCAGGTTAGTGACGTAAAACAAAAGAGTTAGCGGTCAGGTTAGTGTTTGTGATGTAAAACAAAAGAGTTAGCGGTCAGGTTAGTGACGTAAAACAAAAGAGTTAGCGGTCAGGTTAGTGTTTGTGACGTAAAACAAAAGAGTTAGCGGTCAGGTTAGTGTTTGTGACGTAAAACAAAAGAGTTAGCGGTCAGGTTAGTGTTTGTGACGTAAAACAAAAGAGTTAGCGGTCAGGTTAGTGTTTGTGACGTAAAACAAAAGAGTTAGCGGTCAGGTTAGTGTTTGTGACGTAAAACAAAAGAGTTAGCGGTCAGGTTAGTGTTTGTGACGTAAAACAAAAGAGTTAGCGGTCAGGTTAGTGTTTGTGACGTAAAACAAAAGAATTAGCGGTCAGGTTTGTGTTTGTGACGTAAAACAAAAGAGTTAGCGGTCAGGTTAGTGTTTGTGACGTAAAACAAAAGAGTTAGCGGTCAGGTTAGTGTTTGTGACGTAAAACAAAAGAGCGGTCAGGTTAGTGTTTGTGACGTAAAACAAAAGAGTTAGCGGTCAGGTTAGTGTTTGTGACGTAAAACAAAAGAGTTAGCGGTCAGGTTAGTGTTTGTGACGTAAAACAAAAGAGTTAGCGGTCAGGTTAGTGTTTGTGACGTAAAATAAAAGAGTTAGCGGTCAGGTTAGTGTTTGTGACGTAAAACAAAAGAGTTAGCAGTCAGGTTAGTGACGTAAAACAAAAGAGTTAGCGGTCATGTTAGTGACGTAAGACAAAAAAGTTAGCGGTCAGGTTAGTGTTTGTGACGTAAAACAAAAGAGTTAGCGTTCAGGTTAGTGTTTGTGATGTAAAATAAAAGAGTTAGCGATCAGGTTAGTGACATAAAAGTAAAGCAAAAGAGTTCGGGGTCGGGTTAGTGACGTAAAAATAAAAAGAGTTAGCGCTCAGGTTAGTGTTTGTGACGTAAAACAAGAGTTAGTGGTCAGGTTAGTGTTTGTGATGTAAAATAAAAGAGTTAGCGGTCAGGTTAGTGACGTAAAACAAAAAAGGTAGCGGTCAGGTTAGTGTTTGTGATGTAAAACAAAAGAGTTAGCGGTCAGGTTAGTGTTTGTGATGTAAAACAAAAGAGTTAGCGGTCAGGTTAGTGACGTAAAATAAAACAAGAGTTAGCGGTCAGGTTAGTGTTTGTGACGTAAAACAAAAGAGTTAGCGGTCAGGTTAGTGTTTGTGATGTAAAATAAAAGAGTTAGCGGTCAGGTTAGTGTTTGTGACGTAAAACAAAAAAGTTAGCGGTCAGGTTAGTGTTTGTGATGTAAAACAAAAGAGTTAGCGGTCAGGTTAGTGTTTGTGACGTAAAACAAAAGAGTTAGCGGTCAGGTTAGTGTTTGTGACGTAAAACAAAAGAGTTAGCGGTCAGGTTAGGGTTTGTGACGTAAAACAAAAGAGTTAGCGGTCAGGTTAGTGTTTGTGACGTAAAACAAAAGAGTTAGCGGTCAGGTTAGTGTTTGTGACGTAAAACAAAAGAGTTAGCGGTCAGGTTAGTGTTTGTGATGTAAAATAAAAGAGTTAGCGGTCAGGTTAGTGTTTGTGACGTAAAACAAAAGAGTTAGCGGTCAGGTTAGTGTTTGTGACGTAAAACAAAAGAGTTAGCGGTCAGGTTAGTGTTTGTGACGTAAAACAAAAGAGTTAGCGGTCAGGTTAGGGTTTGTGACGTAAAACAAAAGAGTTAGCGGTCAGGTTAGTGTTTGTGACGTAAAACAAAAGAGTTAGCGGTCAGGTTAGTGTTTGTGACGTAAAACAAAAGAGTTAGCGGTCAGGTTAGTGACGTAAAACAAAAGAGTTAGCGGTCAGGTTAGTGTTTGTGACGTAAAACAAAAGAGTTAGCGGTCAGGTTAGTGTTTGTGATGTAAAACAAAAGAGTTAGCGGTCAGGTTAGTGTTTGTGATGTAAAATAAAAGAGTTAGCGGTCAGGTTAGTGACGTAAAACAAAAAAGTTAGCGGTCAGGTTAGTGTTTGTGATGTAAAACAAAAGAGTTAGCGGTCAGGTTAGTGTTTGTGACGTAAAACAAAAGAGTTAGCGGTCAGGTTAGTGTTTGTGACGTAAAACAAAAGAGTTAGCGGTCAGGTTAGGGTTTGTGACGTAAAACAAAAGAGTTAGCGGTCAGGTTAGTGTTTGTGACGTAAAACAAAAGAGTTAGCGGTCAGGTTAGGGTTTGTGACGTAAAACAAAAGAGTTAGCGGTCAGGTTAGTGTTTGTGACGTAAAACAAAAGAGTTAGCGGTCAGGTTAGTGTTTGTGACGTAAAACAAAAGAGTTAGCGGTCAGGTTAGTGTTTGTGACGTAAAACAAAAGAGTTAGCGGTCAGGTTAGTGTTTGTGACGTAAAACAAAAGAGTTAGCGGTCAGGTTAGTGTTTGTGACGTAAAACAAAAGAGTTAGCGGTCAGGTTAGTGTTTGTGACGTAAAACAAAAGAGTTAGCGGTCAGGTTAGTGTTTGTGACGTAAAACAAAAGAGTTAGCGGTCAGGTTAGTGTTTGTGACGTAAAACAAAAGAGTTAGCGGTCAGGTTAGTGTTTGTGACGTAAAACAAAAGAGTTAGCGGTCAGGTTAGTGTTTGTGACGTAAAACAAAAGAGCGGTCAGGTTAGTGTTTGTGACGTAAAACAAAAGAGTTAGCGGTCAGGTTAGTGTTTGTGACGTAAAACAAAAGAGTTAGCGGTCAGGTTAGTGTTTGTGACGTAAAACAAAAGAGTTAGCGGTCAGGTTAGTGTTTGTGACGTAAAATAAAAGAGTTAGCGGTCAGGTTAGTGTTTGTGACGTAAAACAAAAGAGTTAGCGGTCAGGTTAGTGACGTAAAACAAAAGAGTTAGCGGTCAGGTTAGTGACGTAAGACAAAAAAGTTAGCGGTCAGGTTAGTGTTTGTGACGTAAAACAAGAGTTAGCGGTCAGGTTAGTGTTTGTGATGTAAAATAAAAGAGTTAGCGGTCAGGTTAGTGACGTAAAACAAAAAAGTTAGCGGTCAGGTTAGTGTTTGTGATGTAAAACAAAAGAGTTAGCGGTCAGGTTAGTGTTTGTGACGTAAAACAAAAGAGTTAGCGGTCAGGTTAGTGTTTGTGACGTAAAACAAAAGAGTTAGCGGTCAGGTTAGGGTTTGTGACGTAAAACAAAAGAGTTAGCGGTCAGGTTAGTGTTTGTGACGTAAAACAAAAGAGTTAGCGGTCAGGTTAGTGTTTGTGACGTAAAACAAAAGAGTTAGCGGTCAGGTTAGTGTTTGTGACGTAAAACAAAAGAGTTAGCGGTCAGGTTAGTGTTTGTGACGTAAAACAAAAGAGTTAGCGGTCAGGTTAGTGTTTGTGACGTAAAACAAAAGAGTTAGCGGTCAGGTTAGTGTTTGTGACGTAAAACAAAAGAGTTAGCGGTCAGGTTAGTGTTTGTGACGTAAAACAAAAGAGTTAGCGGTCAGGTTAGTGTTTGTGACATAAAACAAAAGAGTTAGCGGTCAGGTTAGTGTTTGTGACGTAAAACAAAAGAGTTAGCGGTCAGGTTAGTGTTTGTGACGTAAAACAAAAGAGTTAGCGGTCAGGTTAGTGTTTGTGACGTAAAACAAAAGA
This sequence comes from Saccoglossus kowalevskii, assembly GCF_000003605.2. NCBI lineage: Eukaryota > Metazoa > Hemichordata > Enteropneusta > Harrimaniidae > Saccoglossus > Saccoglossus kowalevskii. The sequence goes on from NW_003137056.1 coordinate 29,959, forward strand.
GTTAGCGGTCAGGTTAGTGTTTGTGACGTAAAACAAAAGAGCGGTCAGGTTAGTGTTTGTGACGTAAAACAAAAGAGTTAGCGGTCAGGTTAGTGTTTGTGACGTAAAACAAAAGAGTTAGCGGTCAGGTTAGTGTTTGTGACGTAAAACAAAAGAGTTAGCGGTCAGGTTAGTGTTTGTGACGTAAAATAAAAGAGTTAGCGGTCAGGTTAGTGTTTGTGACGTAAAACAAAAGAGTTAGCGGTCAGGTTAGTGACGTAAAACAAAAGAGTTAGCGGTCAGGTTAGTGACGTAAGACAAAAAAGTTAGCGGTCAGGTTAGTGTTTGTGACGTATAACAAGAGTTAGCTGTCAGGTTAGTGTTTGTGATGTAAAATAAAAGAGTTAGCGGTCAGGTTAGTGTTTGTGATGTAAAACTAAAGAGTTAGCGGTCAGGTTAGTGTTTGTGACGTAAAACAAAAGAGTTAGCGGTCAGGTTAGTGTTTGTGACGTAAAACAAGAGTTAGCGGTCAGGTTAGTGTTTGTGACGTAAAACAAAAGAGTTAGCGGTCAGGTTAGGGTTTGTGACATAAAACAAAAGAGTTAGCGATCAGGTTAGTGTTTGTGACGTAAAACAAAAGAGTTAGCGGTCAGGTTAGTGACGTAAAATAAAAGAGTTAGCGGTCAGGTTAGTGTTTGTGACGTAAAACAAGAGTTAGTGGTCAGGTTAGTGTTTGTGATGTAAAATAAAAGAGTTAGCGGTCAGGTTAGTGACGTAAAACAAAAAAGGTAGCGGTCAGGTTAGTGTTTGTGATGTAAAACAAAAGAGTTAGCGGTCAGGTTAGTGTTTGTGACGTAAAACAAAAGAGTTAGCGGTCAGGTTAGTGTTTGTGACGTAAAACAAGAGTTAGCGGTCAGGTTAGTGTTTGTGACGTAAAACAAAAGAGTTAGCGGTCAGGTTAGTGACGTAAAACAAAAGAGTTAGCGGTCAGGTTAGTGTTTGTGATGTAAAACAAAAGAGTTAGCGGTCAGGTTAGTGACGTAAAACAAAAGAGTTAGCGGTCAGGTTAGTGTTTGTGACGTAAAACAAAAGAGTTAGCGGTCAGGTTAGTGTTTGTGACGTAAAACAAAAGAGTTAGCGGTCAGGTTAGTGTTTGTGACGTAAAACAAAAGAGTTAGCGGTCAGGTTAGTGTTTGTGACGTAAAACAAAAGAGTTAGCGGTCAGGTTAGTGACGTAAAACAAAAGAGTTAGCGGTCAGGTTAGTGTTTGTGACGTAAAACAAAAGAGTTAGCGGTCAGGTTAGTGTTTGTGACGTAAAACAAGAGTTAGCGGTCAGGTTAGTGTTTGTGATGTAAAACAAAAGAGTTAGCGGTCAGGTTAGTGTTTGTGACGTAAAACAAAAGAGTTAGCGGTCAGGTTAGTGTTTGTGATGTAAAACAAAAGAGTTAGCGGTCAGGTTAGTGTTTGTGACGTAAAACAAAAGAGTTAGCAGTCAGGTTAGTGTTTGTGACGTAAAACAAAAGAGTTAGCGGTCAGGTTAGTGTTTGTGACGTAAAACAAAAGAGTTAGCCGTCAGGTTAGTGACGTAAAACAAAAGAGTTAGCGGTCAGGTTAGTGTTTGTGATGTAAAACAAAAGAGTTAGCGGTCAGGTTAGTGACGTAAAACAAAAGAGTTAGCGGTCAGGTTAGTGTTTGTGACGTAAAACAAAAGAGTTAGCGGTCAGGTTAGTGTTTGTGACGTAAAACAAAAGAGTTAGCGGTCAGGTTAGTGTTTGTGACGTAAAACAAAAGAGTTAGCGGTCAGGTTAGTGTTTGTGACGTAAAACAAAAGAATTAGCGGTCAGGTTTGTGTTTGTGACGTAAAACAAAAGAGTTAGCGGTCAGGTTAGTGTTTGTGACGTAAAACAAAAGAGTTAGCGGTCAGGTTAGTGTTTGTGACGTAAAACAAAAGAGCGGTCAGGTTAGTGTTTGTGACGTAAAACAAAAGAGTTAGCGGTCAGGTTAGTGTTTGTGACGTAAAACAAAAGAGTTAGCGGTCAGGTTAGTGTTTGTGACGTAAAACAAAAGAGTTAGCGGTCAGGTTAGTGTTTGTGACGTAAAATAAAAGAGTTAGCGGTCAGGTTAGTGTTTGTGACGTAAAACAAAAGAGTTAGCGGTCAGGTTAGTGACGTAAAACAAAAGAGTTAGCGGTCAGGTTAGTGACGTAAGACAAAAAAGTTAGCGGTCAGGTTAGTGTTTGTGACGTAAAACAAAAGAGTTAGCGGTCAGGTTAGTGTTTGTGACGTAAAACAAAAGAGTTAGCGGTCAGGTTAGTGTTTGTGACGTAAAACAAAAGAGTTAGCGGTCAGGTTAGTGTTTGTGACGTAAAACAAAAGAGTTAGCGGTCAGGTTAGTGTTTGTGACGTAAAACAAAAGAGTTAGCGGTCAGGTTAGTGTTTGTGACGTAAAACAAAAGAGTTAGCGGTCAGGTTAGTGTTTGTGACGTAAAACAAAAGAGTTAGCGGTCAGGTTAGTGTTTGTGACGTAAAACAAAAGAGCGGTCAGGTTAGTGTTTGTGATGTAAAACAAAAGAGTTAGCGGTCAGGTTAGTGTTTGTGACGTAAAACAAAAGAGTTAGCGGTCAGGTTAGTGTTTGTGACGTAAAACAAAAGAGTCAGCGGTCAGGTTAGTGTTTGTGACGTAAAACAAAAGAGTTAGCGGTCAGGTTAGTGACGTAAAACAAAAGAGTTAGCGGTCAGGTTAGTGACGTAAGACAAAAAAGTTAGCGGTCAGGTTAGTGTTTGTGACGTAAAACAAAAGAGTTAGCGGTCAGGTTAGTGACGTAAAACAAAAGAGTTAGCGGTCAGGTTAGTGTTTGTGATGTAAAACAAAAGAGTTAGCGGTCAGGTTAGTGTTTGTGACGTAAAACAAAAGAGTTAGCGGTCAGGTTAGTGTTTGTGACGTAAAACAAGAGTTAGCGGTCAGGTTAGTGTTTGTGACGTAAAACAAAAGAGTTAGCGGTCAGGTTAGGGTTTGTGACGTAAAACAAAAGAGTTAGCGATCAGGTTAGTGTTTGTGACGTAAAACAAAAGAGTTAGCGGTCAGGTTAGTGACGTAAAATAAAAGAGTTAGCGGTCAGGTTAGTGTTTGTGACGTAAAACAAGAGTTAGCGGTCAGGTTAGTGTTTGTGACGTAAAACAAAAGAGTTAGCGGTCAGGTTAGTGTTTGTGATGTAAAACAAAAGAGTTAGCGGTCAGGTTAGTGTTTGTGACGTAAAACAAAAGAGTTAGCAGTCAGGTTAGTGTTTGTGACGTAAAACAAAAGAGTTAGCGGTCAGGTTAGTGTTTGTGACGTAAAACAAAAGAGTTAGCGGTCAGGTTAGTGACGTAAAACAAAAGAGTTAGCGGTCAGGTTAGTGTTTGTGATGTAAAACAAAAGAGTTAGCGGTCAGGTTAGTGACGTAAAACAAAAGAGTTAGCGGTCAGGTTAGTGTTTGTGACGTAAAACAAAAGAGTTAGCGGTCAGGTTAGTGTTTGTGACGTAAAACAAAAGAGTTAGCGGTCAGGTTAGTGTTTGTGACGTAAAACAAAAGAGTTAGCGGTCAGGTTAGTGTTTGTGACGTAAAACAAAAGAGTTTAGCGGTCATGTTAGTGTTTGTGACGTAAAAACAAAAGAATTAGCGGTCAGGTTTTGTGTTTGTGACGTAAAACAAAAGAGTTAGCGGTCAGGTTAGTGTTTGTGACGTAAAACAAAAGAGTTAGCGGTCAGGTTAGTGTTTGTGACGTAAAACAAAAGAGTTAGCGGTCAGGTTAGTGTTTGTGATGTAAAACAAAAGAGTTAGCGGTCAGGTTAGTGTTTGTGACGTAAAACAAAAGAGTTAGCGGTCAGGTTAGTGTTTGTGACGTAAAACAAGAGTTAGCGGTCAGGTTAGTGTTTGTGACGTAAAACAAAAGAGTTAGCGGTCAGGTTAGGGTTTGTGACGTAAAACAAAAGAGTTAGCGATCAGGTTAGTGTTTGTGACGTAAAACAAAAGAGTTAGCGGTCAGGTTAGTGACGTAAAATAAAAGAGTTAGCGGTCAGGTTAGTGTTTGTGACGTAAAACAAGAGTTAGCGGTCAGGTTAGTGTTTGTGACGTAAAACAAAAGAGTTAGCGGTCAGGTTAGTGTTTGTGACGTAAAACAAAAGAGTTAGTGGTCAGGTTAGGGTTTGTGACGTAAAACAAAAGAGTTAGCGATCAGGTTAGTGTTTGTGACGTAAAACAAAAGAGTTAGCGGTCAGGTTAGTGATGTAAAACAAAAGAGTTAGCGGTCAGGTTAGTGTTTGTGACGTAAAACAAAAGAGTTAGCGGTCAGGTTAGTGTTTGTGACGTAAAACAAGAGTTAGCGGTCAGGTTAGTGTTTGTGACGTAAAACAAAAGAGTTAGCGGTCAGGTTAGGGTTTGTGACGTAAAACAAAAGAGTTAGCGATCAGGTTAGTGTTTGTGATGTAAAACAAAAGAGTTAGCGGTCAGGTTAGTGACGTAAAATAAAAGAGTTAGCGGTCAGGTTAGTGTTTGTGATGTAAAACAAGAGTTAGCGGTCAGGTTAGTGTTTGTGATGTAAAATAAAAGAGTTAGCGGTCAGGTTAGTGACGTAAAACAAAAAAGTTAGCGGTCAGGTTAGTGTTTGTGATGTAAAACAAAAGAGTTAGCGGTCAGGTTAGTGTTTGTGACGTAAAACAAAAGAGTTAGCGGTCAGGTTAGTGTTTGTGACGTAAAACAAGAGTTAGCGGTCAGGTTAGTGTTTGTGACGTAAAACAAAAGAGTTAGCGGTCAGGTTAGGGTTTGTGACGTAAAACAAAAGAGTTAGCGATCAGGTTAGTGTTTGTGACGTAAAACAAAAGAGTTAGCGGTCAGGTTAGGGTTTGTGACGTAAAACAAAAGAGTTAGCGGTCAGGTTAGTGTTTGTGACGTAAAACAAAAGAGTTAGCGGTCAGGTTAGTGTTTGTGACGTAAAACAAAAGAGTTAGCGGTCAGGTTAGTGTTTGTGACGTAAAACAAAAGAGTTAGCGGTCAGGTTAGTGTTTGTGACGTAAAACAAAAGAGTTAGCGGTCAGGTTAGTGTTTGTGACGTAAAACAAAAGAGTTAGCGGTCAGGTTAGTGTTTGTGACGTAAAACAAGAGTTAGCGGTCAGGTTAGTGTTTGTGATGTAAAACAAAAGAGTTAGCGGTCAGGTTAGTGTTTGTGACGTAAAACAAAAGAGTTAGCGGTCAGGTTAGTGTTTGTGATGTAAAACAAAAGAGTTAGCGGTCAGGTTAGTGTTTGTGACGTAAAACAAAAGAGTTAGCAGTCAGGTTAGTGTTTGTGACGTAAAACAAAAGAGTTAGCGGTCAGGTTAGTGTTTGTGACGTAAAACAAAAGAGTTAGCGGTCAGGTTAGTGACGTAAAACAAAAGAGTTAGAGGTCAGGTTAGTGTTTGTGATGTAAAACAAAAGAGTTAGCGGTCAGGTTAGTGACGTAAAACAAAAGAGTTAGCGGTCAGGTTAGTGTTTGTGACGTAAAACAAAAGAGTTAGCGGTCAGGTTAGTGTTTGTGACGTAAAACAAAAGAGTTAGCGGTCAGGTTAGTGTTTGTGACGTAAAACAAAAGAGTTAGCGGTCAGGTTAGTGTTTGTGACGTAAAACAAAAGAGTTAGCGGTCAGGTTAGTGTTTGTGACGTAAAACAAAAGAGTTAGCGGTCAGGTTAGTGTTTGTGACGTAAAACAAAAGAGTTAGCGGTCAGGTTAGTGTTTGTGACATAAAACAAAAGAGTTAGCGGTCAGGTTAGTGTTTGTGACGTAAAACAAAAGAATTAGCGGTCAGGTTTGTGTTTGTGACGTAAAACAAAAGAGTTAGCGGTCAGGTTAGTGTTTGTGACGTAAAACAAAAGAGTTAGCGGTCAGGTTAGTGTTTGTGACGTAAAACAAAAGAGCGGTCAGGTTAGTGTTTGTGACGTAAAACAAAAGAGTTAGCGGTCAGGTTAGTGTTTGTGACGTAAAACAAAAGAGTTAGCGGTCAGGTTAGTGTTTGTGACGTAAAATAAAAGAGTTAGCGGTCAGGTTAGTGTTTGTGACGTAAAACAAAAGAGTTAGCGGTCAGGTTAGTGACGTAAAACAAAAGAGTTAGCGGTCAGGTTAGTGACGCAAGACAAAAAAGTTAGCGGTCAGGTTAGTGTTTGTGACGTAAAACAAAAGAGTTAGCGGTCAGGTTAGTGTTTGTGATGTAAAACAAAAGAGTTAGCGGTCAGGTTAGTGACATAAAACAAAAAAGTTAGCGGTCAGGTTAGTGTTTGTGATGTAAAACAAAAGAGTTAGCGGTCAGGTTAGTGTTTGTGACGTAAAACAAAAGAGTTAGCGGTCAGGTTAGTGTTTGTGACGTAAAACAAAAGAGTTAGCGGTCAGGTTAGTGTTTGTGACGTAAAACAAAAGAGCGGTCAGGTTAGTGTTTGTGACGTAAAACAAAAGAGTTAGCGGTCAGGTTAGTGTTTGTGACGTAAAACAAGAGTTAGCGGTCAGGTTAATGTTTGTGATGTAAAACAAAAGAGTTAGCGGTCAGGTTAGGGTTTGTGACGTAAAACAAAAGAGTTAGCGGTCAGGTTAGTGTTTGTGACGTAAAACAAAAGAGTTAGCGGTCAGGTTAGTGACGTAAAACAAAAGAGTTAGCGGTCAGGTTAGTGTTTGTGACGTAAAACAAAAGAGTTAGCGGTCAGGTTAGTGTTTGTGATGTAAAACAAAAGAGTTAGCGGTCAGGTTAGTGTTTGTGATGTAAAATAAAAGAGTTAGCGGTCAGGTTAGTGACGTAAAACAAAAAAGTTAGCGGTCAGGTTAGTGTTTGTGATGTAAAACAAAAGAGTTAGCGGTCAGGTTAGTGTTTGTGACGTAAAACAAAAGAGTTAGCGGTCAGGTTAGTGTTTGTGACGTAAAACAAAAGAGTTAGCGGTCAGGTTAGTGATGTAAAACAAAAGAGTTAGCGGTCAGGTTAGTGTTTGTGACGTAAAACAAAAGAGTTAGCGGTCAGGTTAGTGTTTGTAACGTAAAACAAAAGAGTTAGCGGTCAGGTTAGTGTTTGTGACGTAAAACAAAAGAGTTAGCGGTCAGGTTAGTGTTTGTGACGTAAAACAAAAGAGCGGTCAGGTTAGTGTTTGTGACGTAAAACAAAAGAGTTAGCGGTCAGGTTAGTGTTTGTGACGTAAAACAAAAGAGTTAGCGGTCAGGTTAGTGTTTGTGACGTAAAACAAAAGAGTTAGCGGTCAGGTTAGTGTTTGTGACGTAAAACAAAAGAGTTAGCGGTCAGGTTAGTGTTTGTGACGTAAAACAAAAGAGTTAGCGGTCAGGTTAGTGACGTAAAATAAAAGAGTGAGCGGTCAGGTTAGTGTTTGTGACGTAAAACAAGAGTTAGCGGTCAGGTTAGTGTTTGTGACGTAAAACAAAAGAGTTAGCGGTCAGGTTAGGGTTTGTGACGTAAAACAAAAGAGTTAGCGGTCAGGTTAGTGTTTGTGACGTAAAACAAAAGAGTTAGCGGTCAGGTTAGTGACGTAAAACAAAAGAGTTAGCGGTCAGGTTAGTGTTTGTGACGTAAAACAAAAGAGTTAGCGGTCAGGTTAGTGTTTGTGATGTAAAATAAAAGAGTTAGCGGTCAGGTTAGTGACGTAAAACAAAAAAGTTAGCGGTCAGGTTAGTGTTTGTGATGTAAAACAAAAGAGTTAGCGATCAGGTTAGTGTTTGTGACGTAAAACAAAAGAGTTAGCAGTCAGGTTAGTGTTTGTGACGTAAAACAAAAGAGTTAGCGGTCAGGTTAGGGTTTGTGACGTAAAACAAAAGAGTTAGCGGTCAGGTTAGTGTTTGTGACGTAAAACAAAAGAGTTAGCGGTCAGGTTAGTGTTTGTGACGTAAAACAAAAGAGTTAGCGGTCAGGTTAGTGTTTGTGACGTAAAACAAAAGAGTTAGCGGTCAGGTTAGTGTTTGTGACGTAAAACAAAAGAGTTAGCGGTCAGGTTAGTGTTTGTGACGTAAAACAAAAGAGTTAGCGGTCAGGTTAGTGTTTGTGATGTAAAACAAAAGAGTTATCGGTCAGGTTAGTGTTTGTGATGTAAAATAAAAGAGTTAGCGGTCAGGTTAGTGACGTAAAACAAAAAAGTTAGCGGTCAGGTTAGTGTTTGTGATGTAAAACAAAAGAGTTAGCGGTCAGGTTAGTGTTTGTGACGTAAAACAAAAGAGTTAGCGGTCAGGTTAGTGTTTGTGACGTAAAACAAAAGAGTTAGCGGTCAGGTTAGGGTTTGTGACGTAAAACAAAAGAGTTAGCGGTCAGGTTAGTGTTTGTGACGTAAAACAAAAGAGTTAGCGGTCAGGTTAGTGTTTGTGACGTAAAACAAAAGAGTTAGCGGTCAGGTTAGTGTTTGTGACGTAAAACAAAAGAGTTAGCGGTCAGGTTAGTGTTTGTGACGTAAAACAAAAGAGTTAGCGGTCAGGTTAGTGTTTGTGACGTAAAACAAAAGAGTTAGCGGTCAGGTTAGTGTTTGTGACGTAAAACAAAAGAGTTAGCAGTCAGGTTAGTGTTTGTGACGTAAAACAAAAGAGTTAGCGGTCAGGTTAGTGTTTGTGACGTAAAACAAAAGAGTTAGCGGTCAGGTTAGTGACGTAAAACAAAAGAGTTAGCGGTCAGGTTAGTGTTTGTGATGTAAAACAAAAGAGTTAGCGGTCAGGTTAGTGACGTAAAACAAAAGAGTTAGCGGTCAGGTTAGTGTTTGTGACGTAAAACAAAAGAGTTAGCGGTCAGGTTAGTGTTTGTGATGTAAAACAAAAGAGTTAGCGGTCAGGTTAGTGTTTGTGACGTAAAACAAAAGAGTTAGCGGTCAGGTTAGTGTTTGTGACGTAAAACAAAAGAGTTAGCGGTCAGGTTAGTGTTTGTGACGTAAAACAAAAGAGTTAGCGGTCAGGTTAGTGTTTGTGACGTAAAACAAAAGAGTTAGCGGTCAGGTTAGTGTTTGTGACGTAAAACAAAAGAGTTAGCGGTCAGGTTAGTGTTTGTGACGTAAAACAAAAGAATTAGCGGTCAAGTTTGTGTTTGTGACGTAAAACAAAAGAGTTAGCGGTCAGGTTAGTGTTTGTGACGTAAAACAAAAGAGTTAGCGGTCAGGTTAGTGTTTGTGACGTAAAACAAAAGAGCGGTCAGGTTAGTGTTTGTGACGTAAAACAAAAGAGTTAGCGGTCAGGTTAGTGTTTGTGACGTAAAACAAAAGAGTTAGCGGTCAGGTTAGTGTTTGTGACGTAAAACAAAAGAGTTAGCGGTCAGGTTAGTGACGTAAAATAAAAGAGTTAGCGGTCAGGTTAGTGTTTGTGACGTAAAACAAGAGTTAGCGGTCAGGTTAGTGTTTGTGATGTAAAATAAAAGAGTTAGCGGTCAGGTTAGTGACGTAAAACAAAAAAGTTAGCGGTCAGGTTAGTGTTTGTGACGTAAAACAAAAGAGTTAGCGGTCAGGTTAGTGTTTGTGACGTAAAACAAAAGAGTTAGCGGTCAGGTTAGTGTTTGTGACGTAAAACAAAAGAGTTAGCGGTCAGGTTAGTGTTTGTGACGTAAAACAAAAGAGTTAGCGGTCAGGTTAGTGTTTGTGACGTAAAACAAAAGAGTTAGCAGTCAGGTTAGTGTTTGTGACGTAAAACAAAAGAGTTAGCGGTCAGGTTAGTGTTTGTGACGTAAAACAAAAGAGTTAGCGGTCAGGTTAGTGACGTAAAACAAAAGAGTTAGCGGTCAGGTTAGTGTTTGTGATGTAAAACAAAAGAGTTAGCGGTCAGGTTAGTGACGTAAAACAAAAGAGTTAGCGGTCAGGTTAGTGTTTGTGACGTAAAACAAAAGAGTTAGCGGTCAGGTTAGTGTTTGTGACGTAAAACAAAAGAGTTAGCGGTCAGGTTAGTGTTTGTGACGTAAAACAAAAGAGTTAGCGGTCAGGTTAGTGTTTGTGACGTAAAACAAAAGAGTTAGCGGTCAGGTTAGTGACGTAAAATAAAAGAGTTAGCGGTCAGGTTAGTGTTTGTGACGTAAAACAAGAGTTAGCGGTCAGGTTAGTGTTTGTGACGTAAAACAAAAGAGTTAGCGGTCAGGTTAGTGTTTGTGACGTAAAACAAAAGAGTTAGCGGTCAGGTTAGTGACGTAAAACAAAAGAGTTAGCGGTCAGGTTAGTGACGTAAAACAAAAGAGTTAGCGGTCAGGTTAGTGTTTGTGATGTAAAACAAAAGAGTTAGCGGTCAGGTTAGTGTTTGTGACGTAAAACAAAAGAGTTAGCGGTCAGGTTAGTGTTTGTGACGTAAAACAAGAGTTAGCGGTCAGGTTAGTGTTTGTGACGTAAAACAAAAGAGTTAGCGGTCAGGTTAGGGTTTGTGACGTAAAACAAAAGAGTTAGCGATCAGGTTAGTGTTTGTGACGTAAAACAAAAGAGTTAGCGGTCAGGTTAGTGACGTAAAATAAAAGAGTTAGCGGTCAGGTTAGTGTTTGTGACGTAAAACAAGAGTTAGCGGTCAGGTTAGTGTTTGTGACGTAAAACAAAAGAGTTAGCGGTCAGGTTAGTGTTTGTGACGTAAAACAAAAGAGTTAGCGGTCAGGTTAGGGTTTGTGACGTAAAACAAAAGAGTTAGCGATCAGGTTAGTGTTTGTGACGTAAAACAAAAGAGTTAGCGGTCAGGTTAGTGACGTAAAACAAAAGAGTTAGCGGTCAGGTTAGTGACGTAAAACAAAAGAGTTAGCAGTCAGGTTAGTGTTTGTGACGTAAAACAAAAGAGTTAGCGGTCAGGTTAGTGTTTGTGATGTAAAACAAAAGAGTTAGCGGTCAGGTTAGTGTTTGTGATGTAAAATAAAAGAGTTAGCGGTCAGGTTAGTGACGTAAAACAAAAAAGTTAGCGGTCAGGTTAGTGTTTGTGATGTAAAACAAAAGAGTTAGCGGTCAGGTTAGTGTTTGTGACGTAAAACAAAAGAGTTAGCGGTCAGGTTAGTGTTTGTGACGTAAAACAAAAGAGTTAGCGGTCAGGTTAGGGTTTGTGACGTAAAACAAAAGAGTTAGCGGTCAGGTTAGTGTTTGTGACGTAAAACAAAAGAGTTAGCGGTCAGGTTAGGGTTTGTGACGTAAAACAAAAGAGTTAGCGGTCAGGTTAGTGTTTGTGACGTAAAACAAAAGAGTTAGCGGTCAGGTTAGTGTTTGTGACGTAAAACAAAAGAGCGGTCAGGTTAGTGTTTGTGACGTAAAACAAAAGAGTTAGCGGTCAGGTTAGTGTTTGTGACGTAAATCAAAAGAGTTAGCGGTCAGGTTAGTGTTTGTGACGTAAAACAAAAGAGTCAGCGGTCAGGTTAGTGTTTGTGACGTAAAACAAAAGAGTTAGCGGTCAGGTTAGTGACGTAAAACAAAAGAGTTAGCGGTCAGGTTAGTGACGTAAGACAAAAAAGTTAGCGGTCAGGTTAGTGTTTGTGACGTAAAACAAAAGAGTTAGCGGTCAGGTTAGTGACGTAAAACAAAAGAGTTAGCGGTCAGGTTAGTGTTTGTGATGTAAAACAAAAGAGTTAGCGGTCAGGTTAGTGTTTGTGACGTAAAACAAAAGAGTTAGCGGTCAGGTTAGTGTTTGTGACGTAAAACAAGAGTTAGCGGTCAGGTTAGTGTTTGTGACGTAAAACAAAAGAGTTAGCGGTCAGGTTAGGGTTTGTGACGTAAAACAAAAGAGTTAGCGATCAGGTTAGTGTTTGTGACGTAAAACAAAAGAGTTAGCGGTCAGGTTAGTGACGTAAAATAAAAGAGTTAGCGGTCAGGTTAGTGTTTGTGACGTAAAACAAGAGTTAGCGGTCAGGTTAGTGTTTGTGACGTAAAACAAAAGAGTTAGCGGTCAGGTTAGTGTTTGTGACGTAAAACAAAAGAGTTAGCGGTCAGGTTAGGGTTTGTGACGTAAAACAAAAGAGTTAGCGATCAGGTTAGTGTTTGTGACGTAAAACAAAAGAGTTAGCGGTCAGGTTAGTGACGTAAAACAAAAGAGTTAGCGGTCAGGTTAGTGACGTAAAACAAAAGAGTTAGCAGTCAGTTAGTGTTTGTGACGTAAAACAAAAGAGTTAGCGGTCAGGTTAGTGTTTGTGATGTAAAACAAAGAGTTAGCGGTCAGGTTAGTGTTTGTGACGTAAAACAAAAGAGTTAGCGGTCAGGTTAGTGACGTAAAACAAAAGAGTTAGCGGTCAGGTTAGTGTTTGTGATGTAAAACAAAAGAGTTAGCGGTCAGGTTAGTGTTTGTGACGTAAAACAAAAGAGTTAGCGGTCAGGTTAGTGTTTGTGACGTAAAACAAGAGTTAGCGGTCAGGTTAGTGTTTGTGACGTAAAACAAAAGAGTTAGCGGTCAGGTTAGGGTTTGTGACGTAAAACAAAAGAGTTAGCGATCAGGTTAGTGTTTGTGACGTAAAACAAAAGAGTTAGCGGTCAGGTTAGTGACGTAAAATAAAAGAGTTAGCGGTCAGGTTAGTGTTTGTGACGTAAAACAAGAGTTAGCGGTCAGGTTAGTGTTTGTGACGTAAAACAAAAGAGTTAGCGGTCAGGTTAGTGTTTGTGACGTAAAACAAAAGAGTTAGTGGTCAGGTTAGGGTTTGTGACGTAAAACAAAAGAGTTAGCGATCAGGTTAGTGTTTGTGACGTAAAACAAAAGAGTTAGCGGTCAGGTTAGTGATGTAAAACAAAAGAGTTAGCGGTCAGGTTAGTGTTTGTGACGTAAAACAAAAGAGTTAGCGGTCAGGTTAGTGTTTGTGACGTAAAACAAGAGTTAGCGGTCAGGTTAGTGTTTGTGACGTAAAACAAAAGAGTTAGCGGTCAGGTTAGGGTTTGTGACGTAAAACAAAAGAGTTAGCGATCAGGTTAGTGTTTGTGATGTAAAACAAAAGAGTTAGCGGTCAGGTAAGTGACGTAAAATAAAAGAGTTAGCGGTCAGGTTAGTGTTTGTGACGTAAAACAAGAGTTAGCGGTCAGGTTAGTGTTTGTGATGTAAAATAAAAGAGTTAGCGGTCAGGTTAGTGACGTAAAACAAAAAAGTTAGCGGTCAGGTTAGTGTTTGTGATGTAAAACAAAAGAGTTAGCGGTCAGGTTAGTGTTTGTGACGTAAACAAAAGAGTTAGCGGTCAGGTTAGTGTTTGTGACGTAAAACAAAAGAATTAGCGGTCAGGTTTGTGTTTGTGACGTAAACAAAAAGAGTTAGCGGTCAGGTTAGTGTTTGTGACGTAAAACAAAAGAGTTAGCGGTCAGGTTAGTGTTTGTGACGTAAAACAAAAGAGCGGTCAGGGTTAGTGTTTGTGACGTAAAACAAAAGAGTTAGCGGTCAGGTTAGTGTTTGTGACGTAAAACAAAAGAGTTAGCGGTCAGGTTAGTGTTTGTGACGTAAAACAAAAGAGTTAGCGGTCAGGTTAGTGTTTGTGACGTAAAATAAAAGAGTTAGCGGTCAGGTTAGTGTTTGTGACATAAAACAAAAGAGTTAGCGGTCAGGTTAGTGACGTAAAACAAAAGAGTTAGCGGTCAGGTTAGTGACGTAAGACAAAAGAGTTAGCGGTCAGGTTAGTGTTTGTGATGTAAAACAAAAGAGTTAGCGGTCAGGTTAGTGTTTGTGACGTAAAACAAAAGAGTTAGCGGTCAGGTTAGTGTTTGTGACGTAAAACAAAAGAGTTAGCGGTCAGGTTAGTGTTTGTGACGTAAAACAAAAGAGTTAGCGGTCAGGTTAGTGTTTGTGACGTAAAACAAAAGAGTTAGCGGTCAGGTTAGTGTTTGTGACGTAAAACAAAAGAGTTAGCGGTCAGGTTAGTGTTTGTGACGTAAAACAAAAGAGTTAGCGGTCAGGTTAGTGTTTGTGACATAAAACAAAAGAGTTAGCGGTCAGGTTAGTGTTTGTGACGTGAAACAAAAGAGTTAGCGGTCAGGTTAGTGTTTGTGACGTAAAACAAAAGAGTTAGCGGTCAGGTTAGTGACTTAAAACAAAAGAGTTAGCGGTCAGGTTAGTGTTTGTGACCTAAAACAAAAGAGTTAGCGGTCACGTTAGTGTTTGTGATGTAAAACAAAATATTTACCGGTCAGGTTATTGTTTGTGATGTAAAACAAAAGAGTTAGCGGTCAGGTTAGTGTTTGTGATGTAAAACAACATAGTTAGCGGTCAGGTTAGTGTTTGGGACGTAAAACAAAATAGTTAGCGGTCAGGTTAGTGTTTGTGACGTAAAACAAAACAGTTAGCGGTCATGTTATTGACGTAAAACAAAAGACTTAGCGGTCAGGTTAGTGTTTGTGATGTAAAACAAAAGAGTTAGCGGTCAGGTTAGTGACATAAACAAAAGAGTTAGCGGTCAGGTTAGTGTTTGTGACGTAAAACAAAAGAGTTAGCGGTCAGGTTAGTGTTTGTGACGTAAAACAAAAGAGTTAGCGGTCAGGTTAGTGTTTGTGACGTAAAACAAAAGAGTTAGCGGTCAGGTTAGTGTTTGTGACGTAAAACAAAAGAGTTAGCGGTCAGGTTAGTGTTTGTGACGTAAAACAAAAGAGTTAGCGGTCAGGTTAGTGACGTAAAACAAAAGAGTTAGCGGTCAGGTTAGTGTTTGTGACGTAAAACAAAAGAGTTAGCGGTCAGGTTAGTGTTTGTGACGTAAAACAAGAGTTAGCGGTCAGGTTAGTGTTTGTGACGTAAAACAAAAGAGTTAGCGGTCAGGTTAGTGACGTAAAACAAAAAAGTTAGTGGTCAGGTTAGTGTTTGTGATGTAAAACAAAAGAGTTAGCGGTCAGGTTAGTGTTTGTGACGTAAAACAAAAGAGTTAGCGGTCAGGTTAGTGTTTGTGACGTAAAACAAGAGTTAGCGGTCAGGTTAGTGTTTGTGACGTAAAACAAAAGAGTTAGCGGTCAGGTTAGGGTTTGTGACGTAAAACAAAAGAGTTAGCGATCAGGTTAGTGTTTGTGACGTAAAACAAAAGATTTAGCGGTCAGGTTAGTGACGTAAAATAAAAGAGTTAGCGGTCAGGTTAGTGTTTGTGACGTAAAACAAGAGTTAGCGGTCAGGTTAGTGTTTGTGACATAAAACAAAAGAGTTAGCGGTCAGGTTAGGGTTTGTGACGTAAAACAAAAGAGTTAGCGGTCAGGTTAGTGACGTAAACAAAAGAGTTAGCGGTCAGGTTAGTGTTTGTGACGTAAAACAAAAGAGTTAGCGGTCAGGTTAGTGTTTGTGACGTATAACAAGAGTTAGCGGTCAGGTTAGTGTTTGTGACGTAAAACAAAAGAGTTAGCGGTCAGGTTAGTGTTTGTGATGTAAAACAAAAGAGTTAGCGGTCAGGTTAGTGTTTGTGACGTAAAACAAAAGAGTTAGCGGTCAGGTTAGTGTTTGTGACGTAAAACAAAAGAGTTAGCGGTCAGGTTAGTGTTTGTGACGTAAAACAAAAGAGTTAGCGGTCAGGTTAGTGACGTAAAACAAAAGAGTTAGCGGTCAGGTTAGTGTTTGTGACGTAAAACAAAAGAGTTAGCGGTCAGGTTAGTGTTTGTGACGTAAAACAAAAGAATTAGCGGTCAGGTTTGTGTTTGTGACGTAAAACAAAAGAGTTAGCGGTCAGGTTAGTGACGTAAGACAAAAAAGTTAGCGGTCAGGTTAGTGTTTGTGACGTAAAACAAGAGTTAGCGGTCAGGTTAGTGTTTGTGATGTAAAATAAAAGAGTTAGCGGTCAGGTTAGTGACGTAAAACAAAAAAGTTAGCGGTCAGGTTAGTGTTTGTGATGTAAAACAAAAGAGTTAGCGGTCAGGTTAGTGTTTGTGACGTAAAACAAAAGAGTTAGCGGTCAGGTTAGTGTTTGTGACGTAAAACAAAAGAGTTAGCGGTCAGGTTAGGGTTTGTGACGTAAAACAAAAGAGTTAGCGGTCAGGTTAGTGTTTGTGACGTAAAACAAAAGAGTTAGCGGTCAGGTTAGTGTTTGTGACGTAAAACAAAAGAGTTAGCGGTCAGGTTAGTGTTTGTGACGTAAAACAAAAGAGTTAGCGATCAGGTTAGTGTTTGTGACGTAAAACAAAAGAGTTAGCAGTCAGGTTAGTGTTTGTGACGTAAAACAAAAGAGTTAGCGGTCAGGTTAGGGTTTGTGACGTAAAACAAAAGAGTTAGCGGTCAGGTTAGTGTTTGTGACGTAAAACAAAAGAGCGGTCAGGTTAGTGTTTGTGACGTAAAACAAAAGAGTTAGCGGTCAGGTTAGTGTTTGTGACGTAAAACAAAAGAGTTAGCGGTCAGGTTAGTGTTTGTGACGTAAAATAAAAGAGTTAGCGGTCAGGTTAGTGTTTGTGACGTAAAACAAAAGAGTTAGCGGTCAGGTTAGTGACGTAAAACAAAAGAGTTAGCGGTCAGGTTAGTGACGCAAGACAAAAAAGTTAGCGGTCAGGTTAGTGTTTGTGACGTAAAACAAAAGAGTTAGCGGTCAGGTTAGTGTTTGTGATGTAAAACAAAAGAGTTAGCGGTCAGGTTAGTGACATAAAACAAAAAAGTTAGCGGTCAGGTTAGTGTTTGTGATGTAAAACAAAAGAGTTAGCGGTCAGGTTAGTGTTTGTGACGTAAAACAAAAGAGTTAGCGGTCAGGTTAGTGTTTGTGACGTAAAACAAGAGTTAGCGATCAGGTTAGTGTTTGTGACGTAAAACAAAAGAGTTAGCGGTCAGGTTAGGGTTTGTGACGTAAAACAAAAGAGTTAGCGATCAGGTTAGTGTTTGTGACGTAAAACAAAAGAGTTAGCGGTCAGGTTAGTGACGTAAAATAAAAGAGTTAGCGGTCAGGTTAGTGTTTGTGACGTAAAACAAAAGAGTTAGCGGTCAGGTTAGTGTTTGTGACGTAAAACAAAAGAGTTAGCGGTCAGGTTAGTGTTTGTGATGTAAAACAAAAGAGTTAGCGGTCAGGTTAGTGTTTGTGATGTAAAACAAAAGAGTTAGCGGTCAGGTTAGTGTTTGTGACGTAAAACAAAAGAGTTAGCGGTCAGGTTAGTGTTTGTGACGTAAAACAAAAGAGTTAGCGGTCAGGTTAGTGTTTGTGACGTAAAACAAAAGAGTTAGCGGTCAGGTTAGTGTTTGTGACGTAAAACAAAAGAGTTAGCGGTCAGGTTAGTGTTTGTGACATAAAACAAAAGAGTTAGCGGTCAGGTTAGTGTTTGTGACGTGAAACAAAAGAGTTAGCGGTCAGGTTAGTGTTTGTGACGTAAAACAAAAGAGTTAGCGGTCAGGTTAGTGACGTAAAACAAAAGAGTTAGCGGTCAGGTTAGTGTTTGTGACGTAAAACAAAAGAGTTAGCGGTCAGGTTAGTGACGTAAAATAAAAGAGTTAGCGGTCAGGTTAGTGTTTGTGACGTAAAACAAGAGTTAGCGGTCAGGTTAGTGTTTGTGATGTAAAATAAAAGAGTTAGCGGTCAGGTTAGTGACGTAAAACAAAAAAGTTAGCGGTCAGGTTAGTGTTTGTGATGTAAAACAAAAGAGTTAGCGGTCAGGTTAGTGTTTTGTGACGTAAAACAAAAGAGTTAGCGGTCAGGTTAGTGTTTGTGACGTAAAACAAGAGTTAGCGGTCAGGTTAGTGTTTGTGACGTAAAACAAAAGAGTTAGCGGTCAGGTTAGGGTTTGTGACGTAAAACAAAAGAGTTAGCGATCAGGTTAGTGTTTGTGACGTAAAACAAAAGAGTTAGCGGTCAGGTTAGGGTTTGTGACGTAAAACAAAAGAGTTAGCGGTCAGGTTAGTGTTTGTGACGTAAAACAAAAGAGTTAGCGGTCAGGTTAGTGTTTGTGACGTAAAACAAAAGAGTTAGCGGTCAGGTTAGTGTTTGTGACGTAAAACAAAAGAGTTAGCGGTCAGGTTAGTGTTTGTGATGTAAAACAAAAGAGTTAGCGGTCAGGTTAGTGTTTGTGACGTAAAACAAAAGAGTTAGCGGTCAGGTTAGTGTTTGTGACGTAAAACAAGAGTTAGCGGTCAGGTTAGTGTTTGTGACGTAAAACAAAAGAGTTAGCGGTCAGGTTAGGGTTTGTGACGTAAAACAAAAGAGTTAGCGATCAGGTTAGTGTTTGTGACGTAAAACAAAAGAGTTAGCGGTCAGGTTAGTGACGTAAAATAAAAGAGTTAGCGGTCAGGTTAGTGTTTGTGACGTAAAACAAGAGTTAGCGGTCAGGTTAGTGTTTGTGACGTAAAACAAAAGAGTTAGCGGTCAGGTTAGTGTTTGTGACGTAAAACAAAAGAGTTAGCGGTCAGGTTAGTGTTTGTGATGTAAAACAAAAGAGTTAGCGGTCAGGTTAGTGTTTGTGACGTAAAACAAAAGAGTTAGCGGTCAGGTTAGTGTTTGTGACGTAAAACAAGAGTTAGCGGTCAGGTTAGTGTTTGTGACGTAAAACAAAAGAGTTAGCGGTCAGGTTAGGGTTTGTGACGTAAAACAAAAGAGTTAGCGATCAGGTTAGTGTTTGTGACGTAAAACAAAAGAGTTAGCGGTCAGGTTAGTGACGTAAAATAAAAGAGTTAGCGGTCAGGTTAGTGTTTGTGACGTAAAACAAGAGTTAGCGGTCAGGTTAGTGTTTGTGACGTAAAACAAAAGAGTTAGCGGTCAGGTTAGTGTTTGTGACGTAAAACAAAAGAGTTAGTGGTCAGGTTAGGGTTTGTGACGTAAAACAAAAGAGTTAGCGATCAGGTTAGTGTTTGTGACGTAAAACAAAAGAGTTAGCGGTCAGGTTAGTGATGTAAAACAAAAGAGTTAGCGGTCAGGTTAGTGTTTGTGATGTAAAACAAAAGAGTTAGCGGTCAGGTTAGTGTTTGTGACGTAAAACAAAAGAGTTAGCGGTCAGGTTAGTGTTTGTGACGTAAAACAAGAGTTAGCGGTCAGGTTAGTGTTTGTGATGTAAAATAAAAGAGTTAGCGGTCAGGTTAGTGTTTGTGATGTAAAACTAAAGAGCTAGCGGTCAGCTGAGTGTTTGTGACGTAAAACAAAAGAGTTAGCGGTCAGGTTAGTGTTTGTGACGTAAAAACAAGAGTTAGCGGTCAGGTTAGTGTTTGTGACGTAAAACAAAAGAGTTAGCGCTCAGGTTAGGGTTTGTGACATAAAACAAAAGAGTTAGCGCTCAGGTTAGTGTTTGTGATGTAAAACAAAAGAGTTAGCGGTCAGGTTAGGGTTTGTGACATAAAACAAAAGAGTTAGCGATCAGGTTAGTGTTTGTGACGTAAAACAAAAGAGTTAGCGGTCAGGTTAGTGATGTAAAATAAAAGAGTTAGCGGTCAGGTTAGTGTTTGTGACGTAAAACAAGAGTTAGTGGTCAGGTTAGTGTTTGTGATGTAAAATAAAAGAGTTAGCGGTCAGGTTAGTGACGTAAAACAAAAAAGGTAGCGGTCAGGTTAGTGTTTGTGACGTAAAACAAAACAGTTAGCGGTCAGGTTAGTGTTTGTGACGTAAAACAAAAGAATTAGCGGTCAGGTTTGTGTTTGTGACGTAAAACAAAAGAGTTAGCGGTCAGGTTAGTGTTTGTGACGTAAAACAAAAGAGTTAGCGGTCAGGTTAGTGTTTGTGACGTAAAACAAAAGAGTTAGCGGTCAGGTTAGTGACGTAAAACAAAAGAGTTAGCGGTCAGGTTG
>NW_003137070.1:0-13002 GCF_000003605.2 Saccoglossus kowalevskii
TTCATCATGACTATGCACACATGTCATTAGCAAGACATTGATGCTTTTTTTCAAAACATTTCTGCGCTTGCATGCATCGCTTTCCTCTACATCACACCTAGGGTTAACCAACCACCCTTCCATCCTGACTATGCACACATGTCATTAGCAAGACATTGATGCTTTTTTTCAAAACATTTCTGCGCTTGCATGCATCGCTTTCCTCTACATCACACCTAGGGTCAACCAACCACCCTTCCATCCTGACTATGCACACATGTCATTAGCTAGACATTGATGCTTTTTTTCAAAACATTTCTGCGCTTGCAATGCATCGCTTTCCTCTACATCACACCTAGGGTTAACCAACCACCCTTCCATCCTGACTATGCACACATGTCATTAGCAAGACATTGATGCTTTTTTTCAAAACATTTCTGCGCTTGCATGCATCGCTTTCCTCTACATCACACCTAGGGTTAACCAACCACCCTTCCATCCTGACTATGCACACATGTCATTAGCAAGACATTGATGCTTTTTTTCAAAACATTTCTGCGCTTGCATGCATCGCTTTCCTCTACATCACACCTAGGGTCAACCAACCACCCTTCCATCCTGACTATGCACACATGTCATTAGCTAGACATTGATGCTTTTTTTCAAAACATTTCTGCGCTTGCAATGCATCGCTTTCCTCTACATCACACCTAGGGTTAACCAACCACCCTTCCATCCTGACTATGCACACATGTCATTAGCAAGACATTGATGCTTTTTTTCAAAACATTTCTGCGCTTGCATGCATCGCTTTCCTCTACATCACACCTAGGGTTAACCAACCACCCTTCCATCCTGACTATGCACACATGTCATTAGCAAGACATTGATGCTTTTTTTCAAAACATTTCTGCGCTTGCATGCATCGCTTTCCTCTACATCACACCTAGGGTTAACCAACCACCCTTCCATCCTGACTATGCACACATGTCATTAGCAAGACATTGATGCTTTTTTTCAAAACATTTCTGCGCTTGCATGCATCGCTTTCCTCTACATCACACCTAGGGTTAACCAACCACCCTTCCATCCTGACTATGCACACATGTCATTAGCAAGACATTGATGCTTTTTTTCAAAACATTTCTGCGCTTGCATGCATCGCTTTCCTCTACATCACACCTAGGATCAACCAACCACCCTTCCATCCTGACTATGCACACATGTCATTAGCAAGACATTGATGCTTTTTTTCAAAACACTTCTGCGCTTGCAATGCATCGCTTTCCTCTACATCACACCTAGGGTTAACCAACCACCCTTCCATCCTGACTATGCACACATGTCATTAGCAAGACATTGATGCTTTTTTTCAAAACATTTCTGTGCTTGCATGCATCGCTTTCCTCTACATCACACCTAGGGTTAACCAACCACCCTTCCATCCTGACTATGCACACATGTCATTAGCAAGACATTGATGCTTTTTTTCAAAACATTTCTGCGCTTGCATGCATCGCTTTCCTCTACATCACACCTAGGGTTAACCAACCACCCTTCCATCCTGACTATGCACACATGTCATTAGCAAGACATTGATGCTTTTTTTCAAAACATTTCTGCGCTTGCATGCATCGCTTTCCTCTACATCACACCTAGGGTAAACCAACCACCCTTCCATCCTGACTATGCACACATGTCATTAGCAAGACATTGATGCTTTTTTTCAAAACACTTCTGCGCTTGCAATGCATCGCTTTCCTCTACATCACACCTAGGGTTAACCAACCACCCTTCCATCCTGACTATGCACACATGTCATTAGCAAGACATTGATGCTTTTTTTCAAAACATTTCTGTGCTTGCATGCATCGCTTTCCTCTACATCACACCTAGGGTTAACCAACCACCCTTCCATCCTGACTATGCACACATGTCATTAGCAATACATTGATGCTTTTTTTCAAAACATTTCTGCGATTGCATGCATCGCTTTCCTCTACATCACACCTAGGGTCAACCAACCACCCTTCCATCCTGACTATGCACACATGTCATTAGCAAGACATTGATGCTTTTTTTCAAAACACTTCTGCGCTTGCAATGCATCGCTTTCCTCTACATCACACCTAGGGTTAACCAACCACCCTTCCATCCTGACTATGCACACATGTCATTAGCAAGACATTGATGCTTTTTTTCAAAACATTTCTGCGCTTGCATGCATCGCTTTCCTCTACATCACACCTAGGGTTAACCAACCACCCTTCCATCCTGACTATGCACACATGTCATTAGCTAGACATTGATGCTTTTTTTCAAAACATTTCTGCGCTTGCAATGCATCGCTTTCCTCTACATCACACCTAGGGTTAACCAACCACCCTTCCATCCTGACTATGCACACATGTCATTAGCAAGACATTGATGCTTTTTTTCAAAACATTTCTGCGCTTGCATGCATCGCTTTCCTCTACATCACACCTAGGGTTAACCAACCACCCTTCCATCCTGACTATGCACACATGTCATTAGCAAGACATTGATGCTTTTTTTCAAAACATTTCTGCGCTTGCATGCATCGCTTTCCTCTACATCACACCTAGGGTTAACCAACCACCCTTCCATCCTGACTATGCACACATGTCATTAGCAAGACATTGATGCTTTTTTTCAAAACATTTCTGCGCTTGCATGCATCGCTTTCCTCTACATCACACCTAGGGTCAACCAACCACCCTTCCATCCTGACTATGCACACATGTCATTAGCAAGACATTGATGCTTTTTTTCAAAACACTTCTGCGCTTGCAATGCATCGCTTTCCTCTACATCACACCTAGGGTTAACCAACCACCCTTCCATCCTGACTATGCACACATGTCATTAGCAAGACATTGATGCTTTTTTTCAAAACATTTCTGCGCTTGCATGCATCGCTTTCCTCTACATCACACCTAGGGTTAACCAACCACCCTTCCATCCTGACTATGCACACATGTCATTAGCAAGACATTGATGCTTTTTTTCAAAACATTTCTGTGCTTGCATGCATCGCTTTCCTCTACATCACACCTAGGGTTAACCAACCACCCTTCCATCCTGACTATGCACACATGTCATTAGCAAGACATTGATGCTTTTTTTCAAAACATTTCTGCGCTTGCATGCATCGCTTTCCTCTACATCACACCTAGGGTCAACCAACCACCCTTCCATCCTGACTATGCACACATGTCATTAGCTAGACATTGATGCTTTTTTTCAAAACATTTCTGCGCTTGCAATGCATCGCTTTCCTCTACATCACACCTAGGGTTAACCAACCACCCTTCCATCCTGACTATGCACACATGTCATTAGCAAGACATTGATGCTTTTTTTCAAAACATTTCTGCGCTTGCATGCATCGCTTTCCTCTACATCACACCTAGGGTAAACCAACCACCCTTCCATCCTGACTATGCACACATGTCATTAGCAAGACATTGATGCTTTTTTTCAAAACACTTCTGCGCTTGCAATGCATCGCTTTCCTCTACATCACACCTAGGGTTAACCAACCACCCTTCCATCCTGACTATGCACACATGTCATTAGCAAGACATTGATGCTTTTTTTCAAAACATTTCTGCGCTTGCATGCATCGCTTTCCTCTACATCACACCTAGGGTAAACCAACCACCCTTCCATCCTGACTATGCACACATGTCATTAGCAAGACATTGATGCTTTTTTTCAAAACACTTCTGCGCTTGCAATGCATCGCTTTCCTCTACATCACACCTAGGGTTAACCAACCACCCTTCCATCCTGACTATGCACACATGTCATTAGCAAGACATTGATGCTTTTTTTCAAAACATTTCTGTGCTTGCATGCATCGCTTTCCTCTACATCACACCTAGGGTTAACCAACCACCCTTCCATCCTGACTATGCACACATGTCATTAGCAATACATTGATGCTTTTTTTCAAAACATTTCTGCGCTTGCATGCATCGCTTTCCTCTACATCACACCTAGGGTCAACCAACCACCCTTCCATCCTGACTATGCACACATGTCATTAGCAAGACATTGATGCTTTTTTTCAAAACACTTCTGCGCTTGCAATGCATCGCTTTCCTCTACATCACACCTAGGGTTAACCAACCACCCTTCCATCCTGACTATGCACACATGTCATTAGCAAGACATTGATGCTTTTTTTCAAAACATTTCTGCGCTTGCATGCATCGCTTTCCTCTACATCACACCTAGGGTTAACCAACCACCCTTCCATCCTGACTATGCACACATGTCATTAGCAAGACATTGATGCTTTTTTTCAAAACATTTCTGCGCTTGCAATGCATCGCTTTCCTCTACATCACACCTAGGGTTAACCAACCACCCTTCCATCCTGACTATGCACACATGTCATTAGCAAGACATTGATGCTTTTTTTCAAAACATTTCTGCGCTTGCATGCATCGCTTTCCTCTACATCACACCTAGGGTCAACCAACCACCCTTCAATCCTGACTATGCACACATGTCATTAGCAAGACATTGATGCTTTTTTTCAAAACATTTCTGCGCTTGCATGCATCGCTTTCCTCTACATCACACCTAGGGTTAACCAACCACCCTTCCATCCTGACTATGCACACATGTCATTAGCAAGACATTGATGCTTTTTTTCAAAACATTTCTGCGCTTGCATGCATCGCTTTCCTCTACATCACACCTAGGGTTAACCAACCACCCTTCCATCCTGACTATGCACACATGTCATTAGCAAGACATTGATGCTTTTTTTCAAAACATTTCTGCGCTTGCATGCATCGCTTTCCTCTACATCACACCTAGGGTTAACCAACCACCCTTCCATCCTGACTATGCACACATGTCATTAGCAAGACATTGATGCTTTTTTTCAAAACATTTCTGCGCTTGCAATGCATCGCTTTCCTCTACATCACACCTAGGGTCAACCAACCACCCTTCCATCCTGACTATGCACACATGTCATTAGCAAGACATTGATGCTTTTTTTCAAAACATTTCTGCGCTTGCATGCATTGCTTTCCTCTACATCACACCTAGGGTTAACCAACCACCCTTTCATCCTGACTATGCACACATGTCATTAGCAAGACATTGATGCTTTTTTTCAAAACATTTCTGCGCTTGCATGCATCGCTTTCCTCTACATCACACCTAGGGTCAACCAACGACCCTTCCATCCTGACTATGCACACATGTCATTAGCAAGACATTGATGCTTTTTTTCAAAACATTTCTGCGCTTGCAATGCATCGCTTTCCTCTACATCACACCTAGGGTTAACCAACCACCCTTCCATCCTGACTATGCACACATGTCATTAGCATTGATGCTTTTTTTCAAAACATTTCTGCGCTTGCAATGCATCGCTTTCCTCTACATCACACCTAGGGTTAACCAACCACCCTTCCATCCTGACTATGCACACATGTCATTAGCAAGACATTGATGCTTTTTTTCAAAACATTTCTGCGCTTGCATGCATCGCTTTCCTCTACATCACACCTAGGGTTAACCAACCACCCTTCCATCCTGACTATGCACACATGTCATTAGCAAGACATTGATGCTTTTTTTCAAAACATTTCTGCGCTTGCATGCATCGCTTTCCTCTACATCACACCTAGGGTCAACCAACCACCCTTCCATCCTGACTATGCACACATGTCATTAGCAAGACATTGATGCTTTTTTTCAAAACATTTCTGCGCTTGCATGCATCGCTTTCCTCTACATCACACCTAGGGTTAACCAACCACCCTTCCATCCTGACTATGCACACATGTCATTAGCAAGACATTGATGCTTTTTTTCAAAACATTTCTGTGCTTGCATGCATCGCTTTCCTCTACATCACACCTAGGGTTAACCAACCACCCTTCCATCCTGACTATGCACACATGTCATTAGCAAGACATTGATGCTTTTTTTCAAAACATTTCTGCCCTTGCATGCATCGCTTTCCTCTACATCACACCTAGGGTTAACCAACCACCCTTCCATCCTGACTATGCACACATGTCATTAGCAAGACATTGATGCTTTTTTTCAAAACATTTCTGCGCTTGCATGCATCGCTTTCCTCTACATCACACCTAGGGTCAACCAACCACCCTTCCATCCTGACTATGCACACATGTCATTAGCAAGACATTGATGCTTTTTTTCAAAACACTTCTGCGCTTGCAATGCATCGCTTTCCTCTACATCACACCTAGGGTTAACCAACCACCCTTCCATCCTGACTATGTACACATGTCATTAGCAAGACATTGATGCTTTTTTTCAAAACATTTCTGCGCTTGCATGCATCGCTTTCCTCTACATCACACCTAGGGTTAACCAACCACCCTTCCATCCTGACTATGCACACATGTCATTAGCAAGACATTGATGCTTTTTTTCAAAACATTTCTGTGCTTGCATGCATCGCTTTCCTCTACATCACACCTAGGGTTAACCAACCACCCTTCCATCCTGACTATGCACACATGTCATTAGCAAGACATTGATGCTTTTTTTCAAAACATTTCTGCGCTTGCATGCATCGCTTTCCTCTACATCACACCTAGGGTTAACCAACCACCCTTCCATCCTGACTATGCACACATGTCATTAGCAAGACATTGATGCTTTTTTTCAAAACACTTCTGCGCTTGCAATGCATCGCTTTCCTCTACATCACACCTAGGGTTAACCAACCACCCTTCCATCCTGACTATGCACACATGTCATTAGCAAGACATTGATGCTTTTTTTCAAAACATTTCTGCGCTTGCATGCATCGCTTTCCTCTACATCACACCTAGGGTTAACCAACCACCCTTCCATCCTGACTATGCACACATGTCATTAGCAAGACATTGATGCTTTTTTTCAAAACATTTCTGCGCTTGCATGCATCGCTTTCCTCTACATCACACCTAGGGTCAACCAACCACCCTTCCATCCTGACTATGCACACATGTCATTAGCTAGACATTGATGCTTTTTTTCAAAACATTTCTGCGCTTGCAATGCATCGCTTTCCTCTACATCACACCTAGGGTTAACCAACCACCCTTCCATCCTGACTATGCACACATGTCATTAGCAAGACATTGATGCTTTTTTTCAAAACATTTCTGCGCTTGCATGCATCGCTTTCCTCTACATCACACCTAGGGTTAACCAACCACCCTTCCATCCTGACTATGCACACATGTCATTAGCAAGACATTGATGCTTTTTTTCAAAACATTTCTGCGCTTGCATGCATCGCTTTCCTCTACATCACACCTAGGGTTAACCAACCACCCTTCCATCCTGACTATGCACACATGTCATTAGCAAGACATTGATGCTTTTTTTCAAAAAATTTCTGCGCTTGCATGCATCGCTTTCCTCTACATCACACCTAGGGTTAACCAACCACCCTTCCATCCTGACTATGCACACATGTCATTAGCAAGACATTGATGCTTTTTTTCAAAACATTTCTGCGCTTGCATGCATCGCTTTCCTCTACATCACACCTAGGGTCAACCAACCACCCTTCCATCCTGACTATGCACACATGTCATTAGCAAGACATTGATGCTTTTTTTCAAAACACTTCTGCGCTTGCAATGCATCGCTTTCCTCTACATCACACCTAGGGTTAACCAACCACCCTTCCATCCTGACTATGCACACATGTCATTAGCAAGACATTGATGCTTTTTTTCAAAACATTTCTGCGCTTGCATGCATCGCTTTCCTCTACATCACACCTAGGGTTAGCCAACCACCCTTCCATCCTGACTATGCACACATGTCATTAGCAAGACATTGATGCTTTTTTTCAAAACATTTCTGCGCTTGCATGCATCGCTTTCCTCTACATCACACCTAGGGTCAACCAACCACCCTTCCATCCTGACTATGCACACATGTCATTAGCTAGACATTGATGCTTTTTTTCAAAACATTTCTGCGCTTGCATGCATCGCTTTCCTCTACATCACACCTAGGGTTAACCAACCACCCTTCCATCCTGACTATGCACACATGTCATTAGCAAGACATTGATGCTTTTTTTCAAAACATTTCTGCGCTTGCATGCATCGCTTTCCTCTACATCACACCTAGGGTTAACCAACCACCCTTCCATCCTGACTATGCACACATGTCATTAGCAAGACATTGATGCTTTTTTTCAAAACATTTCTGCGCTTGCATGCATCGCTTTCCTCTACATCACACCTAGGGTTAACCAACCACCCTTCCATCCTGACTATGCACACATGTCATTAGCAAGACATTGATGCTTTTTTTCAAAACATTTCTGCGCTTGCATGCATCGCTTTCCTCTACATCACACCTAGGATCAACCAACCACCCTTCCATCCTGACTATGCACACATGTCATTAGCAGACATTGATGCTTTTTTTCAAACACTTCTGCGCTTGCAATGCATCGCTTTCCTCTACATCACACTAGGGTTAACCAACCACCCTTCCATCCTGACTATGCACACATGTCATTAGCAAGACATTGATGTTTTTTTTCAAAACATTTCTGTGCTTGCATGCATCGCTTTCCTCTACATCACACCTAGGGTTAACCAACCACCCTTCCATCCTGACTATGCACACATGTCATTAGCAAGACATTGATGCTTTTTTTCAAAACATTTCTGCGCTTGCATGCATCGCTTTCCTCTACATCACACCTAGGGTAAACCAACCACCCTTCCATCCTGACTATGCACACATGTCATTAGCAAGACATTGATGCTTTTTTTCAAAACACTTCTGCGCTTGCAATGCATCGCTTTCCTCTACATCACACCTAGGGTTAACCAACCACCCTTCCATCCTGACTATGCACACATGTCATTAGCAAGACATTGATGCTTTTTTTCAAAACATTTCTGTGCTTGCATGCATCGCTTTCCTCTACATCACACCTAGGGTTAACCAACCACCCTTCCATCCTGACTATGCACACATGTCATTAGCAATACATTGATGCTTTTTTTCAAAACATTTCTGCGCTTGCATGCATCGCTTTCCTCTACATCACACCTAGGGTCAACCAACCACCCTTCCATCCTGACTATGCACACATGTCATTAGCAAGACATTGATGCTTTTTTTCAAAACATTTCTGCGCTTGCATGCATCGCTTTCCTCTACATCACACCTAGGGTTAACCAACCACCCTTCCATCCTGACTATGCACACATGTCATTAGCAAGACATTGATGCTTTTTTTCAAAACATTTCTGCGCTTGCATGCATCGCTTTCCTCTACATCACACCTAGGGTTAACCAACCACCCTTCCATCCTGACTATGCACACATGTCATTAGCAAGACATTGATGCTTTTTTTCAAAACATTTCTGCGCTTGCATGCATCGCTTTCCTCTACATCACACCTAGGGTCAACCAACCACCCTTCCATCCTGACTATGCACACATGTCATTAGCAAGACATTGATGCTTTTTTTCAAAACACTTCTGCGCTTGCAATGCATCGCTTTCCTCTACATCACACCTAGGGTTAACCAACCACCCTTCCATCCTGACTATGCACACATGTCATTAGCAAGACATTGATGCTTTTTTTCAAAACATTTCTGCGCTTGCATGCATCGCTTTCCTCTACATCACACCTAGGGTTAACCAACCACCCTTCCATCCTGACTATGCACACATGTCATTAGCAAGACATTGATGCTTTTTTTCAAAACATTTCTGTGCTTGCATGCATCGCTTTCCTCTACATCACACCTAGGGTTAACCAACCACCCTTCCATCCTGACTATGCACACATGTCATTAGCAAGACATTGATGCTTTTTTTCAAAAAATTTCTGCGCTTGCATGCATCGCTTTCCTCTACATCACACCTAGGGTTAACCAACCACCCTTCCATCCTGACTATGCACACATGTCATTAGCAAGACATTGATGCTTTTTTTCAAAACATTTCTGCGCTTGCATGCATCGCTTTCCTCTACATCACACCTAGGGTCAACCAACCACCCTTCCATCCTGACTATGCACACATGTCATTAGCAAGACATTGATGCTTTTTTTCAAAACATTTCTGCGCTTGCAATGCATCGCTTTCCTCTACATCACACCTAGGGTCAACCAACCACCCTTCCATCCTGACTATGCACACATGTCATTAGCAAGACATTGATGCTTTTTTTCAAAACATTTCTGCGCTTGCATGCATCGCTTTCCTCTACATCACACCTAGGGTTAACCAACCACCCTTCCATCCTGACTATGCACACATGTCATTAGCAAGACATTGATGCTTTTTTTCAAAACATTTCTGCGCTTGCATGCATCGCTTTCCTCTACATCACACCTAGGGTCAACCAACCACCCTTCCATCCTGACTATGCACACATGTCATTAGCTAGACATTGATGCTTTTTTTCAAAACATTTCTGCGCTTGCAATGCATCGCTTTCCTCTACATCACACCTAGGGTTAACCAACCACCCTTCCATCCTGACTATGCACACATGTCATTAGCAAGACATTGATGCTTTTTTTCAAAACATTTCTGCGCTTGCATGCATCGCTTTCCTCTACATCACACCTAGGGTTAACCAACCACCCTTCCATCCTGACTATGCACACATGTCATTAGCAAGACATTGATGCTTTTTTTCAAAACATTTCTGCGCTTGCATGCATCGCTTTCCTCTACATCACACCTAGGGTTAACCAACCACCCTTCCATCCTGACTATGCACACATGTCATTAGCAAGACATTGATGCTTTTTTTCAAAACATTTCTGCGCTTGCATGCATCGCTTTCCTCTACATCACACCTAGGATCAACCAACCACCCTTCCATCCTGACTATGCACACATGTCATTAGCAAGACATTGATGCTTTTTTTCAAAACACTTCTGCGCTTGCAATGCATCGCTTTCCTCTACATCACACCTAGGGTTAACCAACCACCCTTCCATCCTGACTATGCACACATGTCATTAGCAAGACATTGATGCTTGTTTTCAAAACATTTCTACGCTTGCATGCATCGCTTTCCTCTACATCACACCTAGGGTTAACCAACCACCCTTCCATCCTGACTATGCACACATGTCATTAGCAAGACATTGATGCTTTTTTTCAAAACATTTCTGCGCTTGCATGCATCGCTTTCCTCTACATCACACCTAGGGTTAACCAACCACCCTTCCATCCTGACTATGCACACATGTCATTAGCAAGACATTGATGCTTTTTTTCAAAACATTTCTGTGCTTGCATGCATCGCTTTCCTCTACATCACACCTAGGGTTAACCAACCACCCTTCCATCCTGACTATGCACACATGTCATTAGCAAGACATTGATGCTTTTTTTCAAAACATTTCTGCGCTTGCAATGCATCGCTTTCCTCTACATCACACCTAGGGTTAACCAACCACCCTTCCATCCTGACTATGCACACATGTCATTAGCAAGACATTGATGCTTTTTTTCAAAACATTTCTGCGCTTGCATGCATCGCTTTCCTCTACATCACACCTAGGGTTAACCAACCACCCTTCCATCCTGACTATGCACACATGTCATTAGCAAGACATTGATGCTTTTTTTCAAAACATTTCTGCGCTTGCATGCATCGCTTTCCTCTACATCACACCTAGGGTTAACCAACCACCCTTCCATCCTGACTATGCACACATGTCATTAGCAAGACATTGATGCTTTTTTTCAAAATATTTCTGCGCTTGCATGCATCGCTTTCCTCTACATCACACCTAGGGTTAACCAACCACCCTTCCATCCTGACTATGCACACATGTCATTAGCAAGACATTGATGCTTTTTTTCAAAACATTTCTGCGCTTGCATGCATCGCTTTCCTCTACATCACACCTAGGGTTAACCAACCACCCTTCCATCCTGACTATGCACACATGTCATTAGCAAGACATTGATGCTTTTTTTCAAAATATTTCTGCGCTTGCATGCATCGCTTTCCTCTACATCACACCTAGGGTTAACCAACCACCCTTCAATCCTGACTATGCACACATGTCATTAGCAAGACATTGATGCTTTTTTCAAAACATTTCTGCGCTTGCATGCATCGCTTTCCTCTACATCACACCTAGGGTTAACCAACCACCCTTCCATCCTGACTATGCACACATGTCATTAGCAAGACATTGATGCTTTTTTTCAAAACATTTCTGCGCTTGCATGCATCGCTTTCCTCTACATCACACCTAGGGTCAACCAACCACCCTTCCATCCTGACTATGCACACATGTCATTAGCAAGACATTGATGCTTTTTTTCAAAACATTTCTGCGCTTGCAATGCATCGCTTTCCTCTACATCACACCTAGGGTTAACCAACCACCCTTCCATCCTGACTATGCACACATGTCATTAGCAAGACATTGATGCTTTTTTTCAAAACATTTCTGCGCTTGCATGCATCGCTTTCCTCTACATCACACCTAGGGTTAACCAACCACCCTTCAATCCTGACTATGCACACATGTCATTAGCAAGACATTGATGCTTTTTTCCCCAATATTTTTTCCTTGTTTTCTCCCGGTTAATTCAGGTTGTTGATGACGGTTTACCAGTGAATGCTATCTATGTAAGTTACTGCTATCGGTGATGGGTTATCGGTAGTTGTAGTATTTTACCCACGGTGAAATTTAGTTGTCACTATTAAATCTTGTAAAAGTAATTTTTTTCCAACCATCTTGCTTGCCTGTGTTTAACATTACACTATAAGTTGGTTCATTTTAAACCTGTATTCCCTTTCTTCTCGCATCTAGAGTTCTCTCCAATTGATGACACTTTCATATAATTTCCCCAAACACTGTTGTATATTGCTTAATAACTAATCCATAGATTTAAATGCATAAAGACATAAGGATAATTGCTTTCGTTAATGGACATACTTTTTTTCTTGCTGTTACCTTGGTAACTATTAAATTACGTA
>NW_003137141.1:0-28434 GCF_000003605.2 Saccoglossus kowalevskii
TTTGTGTGCATACAGAGTTTGAGTCTCTAATGCATCATCTCTTATGTGAATGTCCTCATACCAAAGTTGTGTGCATACAGAGTTTGAGTCTCTAATGCATCATCTCTTATGTGAATGTCCTCATACCAAATTTGTCTGCATACAGAGTTTGAGTCTCTAATACATCATCTCTTATGTGAATGTCCTCATACCAAATTTGTGTGCATACAGAGTTTGAGTCTCTAATGCATCATCTCTTATGTGAATGTCCTCGTACCAAATTTGTCTGCATACAGAGTTTGAGTCTCTAATGCGTCATCTCTTATGTGAATGTCCTCTTACCAAATTTGTGTGCATACAGAGTTTGAGTCTCTAATGCATCATCTCTTATGTAAATGTCCTCTTACCAAATTTGTGTGCATACAGAGTTTGAGTCTCTAATGCATCATCTCTTATGTGAATGTCCTCATACCAAATTTGTCTGCATACAGAGTTTGAGTCTCTAATGCATCATCTCTTATGTGAATGTCCTCATACCTAATTTGTCTGCATACAGAGTTTGAGTCTCTAATGCATCATCTCTTATGTGAGTGTCCTCATATCAAATTTATGTGCATACAGAGTTTGAGTCTCTAATGCATCATCTCTTATGTGAGTGTCCTCATATCAAATTCATGTGCATACAGAGTTTGAGTCTCTAATGCATCATCTCTTATGTGAATGTCCTCTTACCAAATTTGTGTGCATACAGAGTTTGAGTCTCTAATGCATCATCTCTTATGTGAATGTCCTCATACCAAATTTGTGTGCATACAGAGTTTGAGTCTCTAATGCATCATCTCTTATGTGAATGTCCTCATACCAAATTTGTGTGCATACAGAGTTTGAGTCTCTAATGCATCATCTCTTATGTGAATGTCCTCATACCAAATTTGTCTGCATACAGAGTTTGAGTCTCTAATGCATCATCTCTTATGTGAATGTCCTCATACCAAATTTGTGTGCATACAGAGTTTGAGTCTCTAATGCATCATCTCTTATGTGAATGTCCTCTTACCAAATCTGTGAGCATACAGAGTTTGAGTCTCTAATGCATCATCTCTTATGTGAATGTCCTCATACCAAATTTGTCTGCATACAGAGTTTGAGTCTCTAATGCATCATCTCTTATGTGAATGTCCTCATACCAAATTTGTGTGCATACAGAGTTTGAGTCTCTAATGCATCATCTCTTATGTGAATGTCCTCATACCAAAGTTGTGTGCATACAGAGTTTGAGTCTCTAATGCATCATCTCTTATGTGAATGTCCTCATACCAAATTTGTCTGCATACAGAGTTTGAGTCCCTAATGCATCATCTCTTATGTGAATGTCCTCATACCAAATTTGTGTGCATACAGAGTTTGAGTCTCTAATGTATCATCTCTTATGTGAATGTCCTCATACCAAATTTATGTGCATACAGAGTTTGAGTCTCTAACGTATCATCTCTTATGTGAATGTCCTCATACCAAATTTATGTGCATACAGAGTTTGAGTCTCTAATGCATCATCTCTTATGTGAATGTCCTCATACCTAATTTATGTGCATACAGAGTTTGAGTCTCTAATGTATCATCTCTTATGTGAATGTCCTCATACCAAATTTATGTGCATACAGAGTTTGAGTCTCTAACGTATCATCTCTTATGTGAATGTCCTCATACCAAATTTATGTGCATACAGAGTTTGAGTCTCTAATGCATCATTTCTTATGTGAATGTCCTCATACCAAATTTATGTGCATACAGAGTTTGAGTCTCTAATGTATCATCTCTTATGTGAATGTCCTCATACCAAATTTATGTGCATACAGAGTTTGAGTCTCTAATGCATCATCTCTTATGTGAATGTCCTCATACCTAATTTATGTGCATACAGAGTTTGAGTCTCTAATGTATCATCTCTTATGTGAATGTCCTCATACCAAATTTATGTGCATACAGAGTTTGAGTCTCTAATGCATCATCTCTTATGTGAATGTCCTCATACCAAATTTGTGTGCATACAGAGTTTGAGTCTCTAACGCATCATCTCTTATGTGAATGTCCTCATACCAAATTTGTGTGCATACAGAGTTTGAGTCCCTAATGCATCATCTCTTATGTGAATGTCCTCATACCAAATTTGTGTGCATACAGAGTTTGAGTCTCTAATGTATCATCTCTTATGTGAATGTCCTCATACCAAATTTATGTGCATACAGAGTTTGAGTCTCTAACGTATCATCTCTTATGTGAATGTCCTCATACCAAATTTATGTGCATACAGAGTTTGAGTCTCTAATGCATCATCTCTTATGTGAATGTCCTCATACCTAATTTATGTGCATACAGAGTTTGAGTCTCTAATGCATCATCTCTTATGTGAATGTCCTCATACCTAATTTATGTGCATACAGAGTTTGAGTCTCTAATGTATCATCTCTTATGTGAATGTCCTCATACCAAATTTATGTGCATACAGAGTTTGAGTCTCTAATGCATCATCTCTTATGTGAATGTCCTCATACCAAATTTGTGTGCATACAGAGTTTGAGTCTCTAACGCATCATCTCTTATGTGAATGTCCTCATACCAAATTTGTGTGCATACAGAGTTTGAGTCCCTAATGCATCATCTCTTATGTGAATGTCCTCATACCAAATTTGTGTGCATACAGAGTTTGAGTCTCTAATGTATCATCTCTTATGTGAATGTCCTCATACCAAATTTATGTGCATACAGAGTTTGAGTCTCTAACGTATCATCTCTTATGTGAATGTCCTCATACCAAATTTATGTGCATACAGAGTTTGAGTCTCTAATGCATCATCTCTTATGTGAATGTCCTCATACCTAATTTATGTGCATACAGAGTTTGAGTCTCTAATGTATCATCTCTTATGTGAATGTCCTCATACCAAATTTATGTGCATACAGAGTTTGAGTCTCTAATGCATCATCTCTTATGTGAATGTCCTCATACCTAATTTATGTGCATACAGAGTTTGAGTCTCTAATGCATCATCTCTTATGTGAATGTCCTCATACCAAATTTGTGTGCATACAGAGTTTGAGTCTCTAATGCATCATCTCTTATGTGAATGTCCTCATACCAAATTTGTCTGCATACAGAGTTTGAGTCTCTAATGCATCATCTCTTATGTGAATGTCCTCATACCAAATTTGTGTGCATACAGAGTTTGAGTCTCTAACGTATCATCTCTTATGTGAATGTCCTCATACCAAATTTATGTGCATACAGAGTTTGAGTCTCTAACGTATCATCTCTTATGTGAATGTCCTCATACCAAATGTATGTGCATACAGAGTTTGAGTCTCTAATGCATCATCTCTTATGTGAATGTCCTCATACCAAATTTGTGTGCATACAGAGTTTGAGTCTCTAACGTATCATCTCTTATGTGAATGTCCTCATACCAAATTTGTGTGCATACAGAGTTTGAGTCTCTAACGTATCATCTCTTATGTGAATGTCCTCATACCAAATTTATGTGCATACAGAGTTTGAGTCTCTAATGTATCATCTCTTATGTGAATGTCCTCATACCAAATTTATGTGCATACAGAGTTTGAGTCTCTAATGCATCATCTCTTATGTGAATGTCCTCATACCTAATTTATGTGCATACAGAGTTTGAGTCTCTAATGTATCATCTCTTATGTGAATGTCCTCATACCAAATTTATGTGCATACAGAGTTTGAGTCTCTAATGCATCATCTCTTATGTGAATGTCCTCATACCAAATTTATGTGCATACAGAGTTTGAGTCTCTAATGCATCATCTCTTATGTGAATGTCCTCATACCTAATTTATGTGCATACAGAGTTTGAGTCTCTAACGTATCATCTCTTATGTGAATGTCCTCATACCAAATTTGTGTGCATACAGAGTTTGAGTCCCTAATGCATCATTTCTTATGTGAATGTCCTCATACCAAATTTGTGTGCATACAGAGTTTGAGTCTCTAATGTATCATCTCTTATGTGAATGTCCTCATACCAAATTTATGTGCATACAGAGTTTGAGTCTCTAACGTATCATCTCTTATGTGAATGTCCTCATACCAAATTTGTGTGCATACAGAGTTTGAGTCTCTAACGTATCATCTCTTATGTGAATGTCCTCATACCAAATTTATGTGCATACAGAGTTTGAGTCTCTAATGCATCATTTCTTATGTGAATGTCCTCATACCAAATTTATGTGCATACAGAGTTTGAGTCTCTAATGTATCATCTCTTATGTGAATGTCCTCATACCAAATTTATGTGCATACAGAGTTTGAGTCTCTAATGCATCATCTCTTATGTGAATGTCCTCATACCTAATTTATGTGCATACAGAGTTTGAGTCTCTAATGCATCATCTCTTATGTGAATGTCCTCATACCAAATTTGTGTGCATACAGAGTTTGAGTCTCTAACGCATCATCTCTTATGTGAATGTCCTCATACCAAATTTGTGTGCATACAGAGTTTGAGTCCCTAATGCATCATCTCTTATGTGAATGTCCTCATACCAAATTTGTGTGCATACAGAGTTTGAGTCTCTAATATATCATCTGATATGTGAATGTCTTCATACCAAATTTATGTGCATACAGAGTTTGAGTCTCTAATGCATCATCTCTTATGTGAATGTCCTCATACCAAATTTGTGTGCATACAGAGTTTGAGTCTCTAACGCATCATGTGTTAGGTGAAAGTCCTCATACCAAATTTGTGTGCATACAGAGTTTGAGTCTCTAACGTATCATCTCTTATGTGAATGTCCTCATACCAAATTTATGTGCATACAGAGTTTGAGTCTCTAATGCATCATCTCTTATGTGAATGTCCTCATACCAAATTTGTGTGCATACAGAGTTTGAGTCTCTAATGCATCATCTCTTATGTGAATGTCCTCATACCAAATTTGTGTGCATACAGAGTTTGAGTCTCTAATGTATCATCTCTTATGTGAATGTCCTCATACCAAATTTATGTGCATACAGAGTTTGAGTCTCTAACATATCATCTCTTATGTGAATGTCCTCATACCAAATTTATGTGCATACAGAGTTTGAGTCCCTAATGCATCATCTCTTATGTGAATGTCCTCATACCAAATTTGTCTGCACACAGAGTTTGAGTCTCTAATGCATCATCTCTTATGTGAATGTCCTCATACCAAATTTATGTGCATACAGAGTTTGAGTCTCTAATGCATCATCTCTTATGTGAATGTCCTTGTACCAAATTTGTGTGCATACAGAGTTTGAGTCTCTAATGCATCATCTCTTATGTGAATGTCCTCATACCAAATTTGTGTGCATACAGAGTTTGAGTCTCTAATGCATCATCTCTTATGTGAATGTCCTCATACCAAATTTGTGTGCATACAGAGTTTGAGTCTCTAATGCATCATCTCTTATGTGAATGTCCTCATACCAAATTTGTGTGCATACAGAGTTTGAGTCTCTAATGCATCATCTCTTATGTGAATGTCCTCATACCAAATTTGTGTGCATACAGAGTTTGAGTCTCTAACGTATCATCTCTTATGTGAATGTCCTCATACCAAATTTATGTGCATACAGAGTTTGAGTCCCTAATGCATCATCTCTTATGTGAATGTCCTCATACCAAATTTGTGTGCATACAGAGTTTGAGTCTCTAATGCATCATCTCTTATGCGAATGTCCTCATACCAAATTTGTGTGCATACAGAGTTTGAGTCTCTAATGTATCATCTCTTATGTGAATGTCCTCATACCAAATTTATGTGCATACAGAGTTTGAGTCTCTAACATATCATCTCTTATGTGAATGTCCTCATACCAAATGTATGTGCATACAGAGTTTGAGTCCCTAATGCATCATCTCTTATGTGAATGTCCTCATACCAAATTTGTGTGCATACAGAGTTTGAGTCTCTAATGCATCATCTCTTATGTGAATGTCCTCTTACCAAATTTGTGTGCATACAGAGTTTGAGTCTCTAATGCATCATCTCTTATGTGAATGTCCTCATACCAAATTTGTGTGCATACAGAGTTTGAGTCTCTAATGCATCATCTCTTATGTGAATGTTCTCATACCAAATTTGTCTGCATACAGAGTTTGAGTCTCTAATGCATCATCTCTTATGTGAATGTCCTCATACCAAATTTGTCTGCATACAGAGTTTGAGTCTCTAATGCATCATCTCTTATGTGAATGTCCTCATACCAAATTTGTCTGCATACAGAGTTTGAGTCTCTAATGCATCATTTCTTATGTGAATGTCCTCTTACCAAATTTGTGTGCATACAGAGTTTGAGTCTCTAATGCATCATCTCTTATGTGCATGTCCTCATACCAAATTTGTCTGCATACAGAGTTTGAGTCTCTAATGCATCATCTCTTATGTGAATGTCCTCATACCAAATTTGTGTGCATACAGAGTTTGAGTCTCTAATGCATCATCTCTTATGTGAATGTCCTCATACCAAATTTGTCTGCATACAGAGTTTGAGTCTCTAATGCATCATCTCTTATGTGAATGTCATCATACCAAATTTGTCTGCATACAGAGTTTGAGTCTCTAATGCATCATCTCTTATGTGAATGTCCTCATACCAAATTTATGTGCATACAGAGTTTGAGTCTCTAATGCATCATCTCTTATGTGAATGTCCTCATACCAAATTTATGTGCATACAGAGTTTGAGTCTCTAATGTATCATCTCTTATGTGAATGTCCTCATACCAAATTTATGTGCATACAGAGTTTGAGTCTCTAATGCATCATCTCTTATGTGAATGTCCTCATACCAAATTTATGTGCATACAGAGTTTGAGTCTCTAATGTATCATCTCTTATGTGAATGTCCTCATACCAAATTTGTGTGCATACAGAGTTTGAGTCTCTAATGCATCATCTCTTATGTGAATGTCCTCATACCAAATTTGTGTGCATACAGAGTTTGAGTCTCTAATGCATCATCTCTTATGTGAATGTCCTCATACCAAATTTGTGTGCATACAGAGTTTGAGTCTCTAATGTATCATCTCTTATGTGAATGTCCTCATACCAAATTTATGTGCATACAGAGTTTGAGTCTCTAACGTATCATCTCTTATGTGATTGTCCTCATACCAAATTTATGTGCATACAGAGTTTGAGTCCCTAATGCATCATCTCTTATGTGAATGTCCTCATACCAAATTTATGTGCATACAGAGTTTGAGTCTCTAACGTATCATCTCTTATGTGAATGTCCTCATACCAAATTTATGTGCATACAGAGTTTGAGTCTCTAATGCATCATCTCTTATGTGAATGTCCTCATACCAAATTTGTGTGCATACAGAGTTTGAGTCTCTAATGCATCATCTCTTATGTGAATGTCCTCATACCAAATTTGTCTGCATACAGAGTTTGAGTCTCTAATGTATCATCTCTTATGTGAATGTCCTCATACCAAATGTGTGTGCATACAGAGTTTGAGTCTCTAATGCATCATCTCTTATGTGAATGTCTTCATACCAAATTTGTGTGCATACAGAGTTTGAGTCTCTAATGCATCATCTCTTATGTGAATGTCCTCATACCAAATTTGTGTGCATACAGAGTTTGAGTCTCTAATGCATCATCTCTTATGTGAATGTCCTCATACCAAATTTGTCTGCATACAGAGTTTGAGTCTCTAATGCATCATCTCTTATGTGAATGTCCTCATACCAAATTTGTGTGCATACAGAGTTTGAGTCTCTAATGCATCATCTCTTATGTGAATGTCCTCTTACCAAATCTGTGAGCATACAGAGTTTGAGTCTCTAATGCATCATCTCTTATGTGAATGTCCTCATACCAAATTTGTCTGCATACAGAGTTTGAGTCTCTAATGCATCATCTCTTATGTGAATGTCCTCATACCAAATTTGTGTGCATACAGAGTTTGAGTCTCTAATGCATCATCTCTTATGTGAATGTCCTCATACCAAAGTTGTGTGCATACAGAGTTTGAGTCTCTAATGCATCATCTCTTATGTGAATGTCCTCATACCAAATTTGTCTGCATACAGAGTTTGAGTCTCTAATACATCATCTCTTATGTGAATGTCCTCATACCAAATTTGTGTGCATACAGAGTTTGAGTCTCTAATGCATCATCTCTTATGTGAATGTCCTCGTACCAAATTTGTCTGCATACAGAGTTTGAGTCTCTAATGCGTCATCTCTTATGTGAATGTCCTCTTACCAAATTTGTGTGCATACAGAGTTTGAGTCTCTAATGCATCATCTCTTATGTAAATGTCCTCTTACCAAATTTGTGTGCATACAGAGTTTGAGTCTCTAATGCATCATCTCTTATGTGAATGTCCTCATACCAAATTTGTCTGCATACAGAGTTTGAGTCTCTAATGCATCATCTCTTATGTGAATGTCCTCATACCTAATTTGTCTGCATACAGAGTTTGAGTCTCTAATGCATCATCTCTTATGTGAGTGTCCTCATATCAAATTTATGTGCATACAGAGTTTGAGTCTCTAATGCATCATCTCTTATGTGAGTGTCCTCATATCAAATTCATGTGCATACAGAGTTTGAGTCTCTAATGCATCATCTCTTATGTGAATGTCCTCTTACCAAATTTGTGTGCATACAGAGTTTGAGTCTCTAATGCATCATCTCTTATGTGAATGTCCTCATACCAAATTTGTCTGCATACAGAGTTTGAGTCTCTAATGCATCATCTCTTATGTGAATGTCCTCATACCAAATTTGTCTGCATACAGAGTTTGAGTCTCTAATGCATCATCTCTTATGTGAATGTCCTCATACCAAATTTGTCTGCATACAGAGTTTGAGTCTCTAATGCATCATCTCTTATGTGAATGTCCTCATACCAAATTTGTCTGCATACAGAGTTTGAGTCTCTAATGCATCATCTCTTATGTGAATGTCCTCATACCAAATTTGTGTGCATACAGAGTTTGAGTCTCTAACGTATCATCTCTTATGTGAATGTCCTCATACCAAATTTGTGTGCATACAGAGTTTGAGTCTCTAACGTATCATCTCTTATGTGAATGTCCTCATACCAAATTTGTGTGCATACAGAGTTTGAGTCTCTAACGTATCATCTCTTATGTGAATGTCCTCATACCAAATTTGTGTGCATACAGAGTTTGAGTCTCTAATGTATCATCTCTTATGTGAATGTCCTCATACCAAATTTATGTGCATACAGAGTTTGAGTCTCTAATGCATCATCTCTTATGTGAATGTCCTCATA
This sequence comes from Saccoglossus kowalevskii, assembly GCF_000003605.2. NCBI lineage: Eukaryota > Metazoa > Hemichordata > Enteropneusta > Harrimaniidae > Saccoglossus > Saccoglossus kowalevskii. Next base: position 9,291 of record NW_003137141.1, read on the forward strand.
CCTAATTTATGTGCATACAGAGTTTGAGTCTCTAATGTATCATCTCTTATGTGAATGTCCTCATACCAAATTTATGTGCATACAGAGTTTGAGTCTCTAATGCATCATCTCTTATGTGAATGTCCTCATACCAAATTTATGTGCATACAGAGTTTGAGTCTCTAATGCATCATCTCTTATGTGAATGTCCTCATACCTAATTTATGTGCATACAGAGTTTGAGTCTCTAACGTATCATCTCTTATGTGAATGTCCTCATACCAAATTTGTGTGCATACAGAGTTTGAGTCCCTAATGCATCATTTCTTATGTGAATGTCCTCATACCAAATTTGTGTGCATACAGAGTTTGAGTCTCTAATGTATCATCTCTTATGTGAATGTCCTCATACCAAATTTATGTGCATACAGAGTTTGAGTCTCTAACGTATCATCTCTTATGTGAATGTCCTCATACCAAATTTGTGTGCATACAGAGTTTGAGTCTCTAACGTATCATCTCTTATGTGAATGTCCTCATACCAAATTTATGTGCATACAGAGTTTGAGTCTCTAATGCATCATTTCTTATGTGAATGTCCTCATACCAAATTTATGTGCATACAGAGTTTGAGTCTCTAATGTATCATCTCTTATGTGAATGTCCTCATACCAAATTTATGTGCATACAGAGTTTGAGTCTCTAACGCATCATCTCTTATGTGAATGTCCTCATACCAAATTTGTGTGCATACAGAGTTTGAGTCCCTAATGCATCATCTCTTATGTGAATGTCCTCATACCAAATTTGTGTGCATACAGAGTTTGAGTCTCTAATGTATCATCTCTTATGTGAATGTCCTCATACCAAATTTATGTGCATACAGAGTTTGAGTCTCTAATTGCTTCATCTCTTATGTGAATGTCCTCATACCTAATTTATGTGCATACAGAGTTTGAGTCTCTAATATATCATCTCTTATGTGAATGTCCTCATACCAAATTTATGTGCATACAAAGTTTGAGTCTCTAATGCATCATCTCTTATGTGAATGTCCTCATACCAAATTTATGTGCATACAGAGTTTGAGTCTCTAATGCATCATCTCTTATGTGAATGTCCTTGTACCAAATTTGTATGCATACAGAGTTTGAGTCTCTAATGTATCATCTCTTATGTGAATGTCCTCATACCAAATTTGTGTGCATACAGAGTTTGAGTCTCTAATGTATCATCTCTTATGTGAATGTCCTCATACCAAATTTGTGTGCATACAGAATTTGAGTCCCTAATGCATTATCTCTTATGTGAATGTCCTCATACCAAATTTATGTGCATACAGAGTTTGAGTCTCTAATGCATCATCTCTTATGTGAATGTCCTCATACCTAATTTATGTGCATACAGAGTTTGAGTCTCTAATGTATCATCTCTTATGTGAATGTCCTCATACCAAATTTATGTGCATACAGAGTTTGAGTCTCTAATGCATCATCTCTTATGTGAATGTCCTCATACCAAATTTATGTGCATACAGAGTTTGAGTCTCTAATGCATCATCTCTTATGTGAATGTCCTCATACCTAATTTATGTGCATACAGAGTTTGAGTCTCTAACGTATCATCTCTTATGTGAATGTCCTCATACCAAATTTGTGTGCATACAGAGTTTGAGTCCCTAATGCATCATTTCTTATGTGAATGTCCTCATACCAAATGTGTGTGCATACAGAGTTTGAGTCTCTAATGTATCATCTCTTATGTGAATGTCCTCATACCAAATTTATGTGCATACAGAGTTTGAGTCTCTAACGTATCATCTCTTATGTGAATGTCCTCATACCAAATTTGTGTGCATACAGAGTTTGAGTCTCTAACGTATCATCTCTTATGTGAATGTCCTCATACCAAATTTATGTGCATACAGAGTTTGAGTCTCTAATGCATCATTTCTTATGTGAATGTCCTCATACCAAATTTATGTGCATACAGAGTTTGAGTCTCTAATGTATCATCTCTTATGTGAATGTCCTCATACCAAATTTATGTGCATACAGAGTTTGAGTCTCTAACGTATCATCTCTTATGTGAATGTCCTCATACCAAATTTGTGTGCATACAGAGTTTGAGTCTCTAACGTATCATCTCTTATGTGAATGTCCTCATACCAAATTTATGTGCATACAGAGTTTGAGTCTCTAATGCATCATTTCTTATGTGAATGTCCTCATACCAAATTTATGTGCATACAGAGTTTGAGTCTCTAATGCATCATCTCTTATGTGAATGTCCTCATACCTAATTTATGTGCATACAGAGTTTGAGTCTCTAATGTATCATCTCTTATGTGAATGTCCTCATACCAAATTTATGTGCATACAGAGTTTGAGTCTCTAATGCATCATCTCTTATGTGAATGTCCTCATACCAAATTTGTGTGCATACAGAGTTTGAGTCTCTAACGCATCATCTCTTATGTGAATGTCCTCATACCAAATTTATGTGCATACAGAGTTTGAGTCTCTAATGTATCATCTCTTATGTGAATGTCCTCATACCAAATTTATGTGCATACAGAGTTTGAGTCTCTAACGTATCATCTCTTATGTGAATGTCCTCATACCAAATTTATGTGCATACAGAGTTTGAGTCTCTAATGCATCATTTCTTATGTGAATGTCCTCATACCAAATTTATGTGCATACAGAGTTTGAGTCTCTAATGTATCATCTCTTATGTGAATGTCCTCATACCAAATTTATGTGCATACAGAGTTTGAGTCTCTAATGCATCATCTCTTATGTGAATGTCCTCATACCTAATTTATGTGCATACAGAGTTTGAGTCTCTAATGTATCATCTCTTATGTGAATGTCCTCATACCAAATTTATGTGCATACAGAGTTTGAGTCTCTAATGCATCATCTCTTATGTGAATTTCCTCATACCAAATTTGTGTGCATACAGAGTTTGAGTCTCTAACGCATCATCTCTTATGTGAATGTCCTCATACCAAATTTGTGTGCATACAGAGTTTGTTTCTCTAACGCATCATCTCTTATGTGAATGTCCTCATACCAAATTTGTGTGCATACAGAGTTTGAGTCTCTAACGTATCATCTCTTATGTGAATGTCCTCATACCAAATTTATGTGCATACAGAGTTTGAGTCTCTAATGCATCATCTCTTATGTGAATGTCCTCATACCAAATTTGTGTGCATACAGAGTTTGAGTCTCTAACGCATCATCTCTTATGTGAATGTCCTCATACCAAATTTGTGTGCATACAGAGTTTGAGTCTCTAACGTATCATCTCTTATGTGAATGTCCTCATACCAAATTTATGTGCATACAGAGTTTGAGTCTCTAATGCATCATCTCTTATGTGAATGTCCTCATACCAAATTTGTGTGCATACAGAGTTTGAGTCTCTAATGCATCATCTCTTATGTGAATGTCCTCATACCAAATTTGTGTGCATACAGAGTTTGAGTCTCTAACGTATCATCTCTTATGTGAATGTCCTCATACCAAATTTATGTGCATACAGAGTTTGAGTCTCTAATGCATCATCTCTTATGTGAATGTCCTCTTACCAAATTTGTGTGCATACAGAGTTTGAGTCTCTAATGCATCATCTCTTATGTGAATGTCCTCATACCTAATTTATGTGCATACAGAGTTGAGTCTCTAACGTATCATCTCTTATGTGAATGTCCTCATACCAAATTTGTGTGCATACAGAGTTTGAGTCCCTAATGCATCATTTCTTATGTGAATGTCCTCATACCAAATTTGTGTGCATACAGAGTTTGAGTCTCTAATGTATCATCTCTTATGTGAATGTCCTCATACCAAATTTATGTGCATACAGAGTTTGAGTCTCTAACGTATCATCTCTTATGTGAATGTCCTCATACCAAATTTGTGTGCATACAGAGTTTGAGTCTCTAACGTATCATCTCTTATGTGAATGTCCTCATACCAAATTTATGTGCATACAGAGTTTGAGTCTCTAATGCATCATTTCTTATGTGAATGTCCTCATACCAAATTTATGTGCATACAGAGTTTGAGTCTCTAATGTATCATCTCTTATGTGAATGTCCTCATACCAAATTTATGTGCATACAGAGTTTGAGTCTCTAATGCATCATCTCTTATGTGAATGTCCTCATACCTAATTTATGTGCATACAGAGTTTGAGTCTCTAATGTATCATCTCTTATGTGAATGTCCTCATACCAAATTTATGTGCATACAGAGTTTGAGTCTCTAATGCATCATCTCTTATGTGAATGTCCTCATACCAAATTTGTGTGCATACAGAGTTTGAGTCTCTAACGTATCATCTCTTATGTGAATGTCCTCATACCAAATTTATGTGCATACGGAGTTTGGGTCTCTAATGCATCATCTCTTATGTGAATGTCCTCATACCAAATTTGTGTGCATACAGAGTTTGAGTCTCTAATGTATCATCTCTTATGTGAATGTCCTCATACCAAATTTGTGTGCATACAGAGTTTGAGTCTCTAATGCATCATCTCTTATGTGAATGTCCTCATACCAAATTTGTCTGCATACAGAGTTTGAGTCTCTAATGTATCATCTCTTATGTGAATGTCCTCATACCAAATTTGTGTGCATACAGAGTTTGAGTCTCTAATGCATCATCTCTTATGTGAATGTCCTCATACCAAATTTGTGTGCATACAGAGTTTGAGTCTCTAATGCATCATCTCTTATGTGAATGTCCTCATACCAAATTTGTGTGCATACAGAGTTTGAGTCTCTAATGCATCATCTCTTATGTGAATGTCCTCATACCAAATTTGTGTGCATACAGAGTTTGAGTCTCTAATGCATCATCTCTTATGTGAATGTCCTCATACCAAATTTGTCTGCATACAGAGTTTGAGTCTCTAATGTATCATCTCTTATGTGAATGTCCTCATACCAAATTTGTGTGCATACAGAGTTTGAGTCTCTAATGCATCATCTCTTATGTGAATGTCCTCATACCAAATTTGTGTGCATACAGAGTTTGAGTCTCTAATGCATCATCTCTTATGTGAATGTCCTCATACCAAATTTGTGTGCATACAGAGTTTGAGTCTCTAATGCATCATCTCTTATGTGAATGTCCTCATACCAAATTTGTGTGCATACAGAGTTTGAGTCTCTAATGCATCATCTCTTATGTGAATGTCCTCATACCAAATTTGTCTGCATACAGAGTTTGAGTCTCTAATGTATCATCTCTTATGTGAATGTCCTCATACCAAATGTGTGTGCATACAGAGTTTGAGTCTCTAATGCATCATCTCTTATGTGAATGTCCTCATACCAAATTTGTGTGCATACAGAGTTTGAGTCTCTAATGCATCATCTCTTATGTGAATGTCCTCATACCAAATTTGTGTGCATACAGAGTTTGAGTCTCTAATGCATCATCTCTTATGTGAATGTCCTCATACCAAATTTGTCTGCATACAGAGTTTGAGTCTCTAATGCATCATCTCTTATGTGAATGTCCTCATACCAAATTTGTGTGCATACAGAGTTTGAGTCTCTAATGCATCATCTCTTATGTGAATGTCCTCTTACCAAATCTGTGTGCATACAGAGTTTGAGTCTCTAATGCATCATCTCTTATGTGAATGTCCTCATACCAAATTTGTCTGCATACAGAGTTTGAGTCTCTAATGCATCATCTCTTATGTGAATGTCCTCATACCAAATTTGTGTGCATACAGAGTTTGAGTCTCTAATGCATCATCTCTTATGTGAATGTCCTCATACCAAATTTGTGTGCATACAGAGTTTGAGTCTCTAATGCATCATCTCTTATGTGAATGTCCTCATACCAAATTTGTCTGCATACAGAGTTTGAGTCTCTAATACATCATCTCTTATGTGAATGTCCTCATACCAAATTTGTGTGCATACAGAGTTTGAGTCTCTAATGCATCATCTCTTATGTGAATGTCCTCATACCTAATTTATGTGCATACAGAGTTTGAGTCTCTAACGTATCATCTCTTATGTGAATGTCCTCATACCAAATTTGTGTGCATACAGAGTTTGAGTCTCTAACGTATCATCTCTTATGTGAATGTCCTCATACCAAATTTATGTGCATACAGAGTTTGAGTCTCTAATGTATCATCTCTTATGTGAATGTCCTCATACCAAATTTGTGTGCATACAGAGTTTGAGTCTCTAATGCATCATCTCTTATGTGAATGTCCTCATACCAAATTTATGTGCATACAGAGTTTGAGTCTCTAATGCATCATCTCTTATGTGAATGTCCTCATACCAAATTTGTGTGCATACAGAGTTTGAGTCTCTAATGCATCATCTCTTATGTGAATGTCCTCATACCAAATTTATGTGCATACAGAGTTTGAGTCTCTAATGCATCATCTCTTATGTGAATGTCCTCATACCAAATTTATGTGCATACAGAGTTTGAGTCTCTAATGCATCATCTCTTATGTGAATGTCCTCATACCTAATTTATGTGCATACAGAGTTTGAGTCTCTAATGTATCATCTCTTATGTGAATGTCCTCATACCAAATTTATGTGCATACAGAGTTTGAGTCTCTAATGCATCATCTCTTATGTGAATGTCCTCATACCAAATTTTGTGTGCATACAGAGTTTGAGTCTCTAATGCATCATCTCTTATGTGAATGTCCTCATACCAAATTTGTGTGCATACAGAGTTTTGAGTCTCTAACGTATCATCTCTTATGTGAATGTCCTCATACCAAATTTATGTGCATACAGAGTTTGAGTCTCTAATGTATCATCTCTTATGTGAATGTCCTCTTACCAAATTTGTGTGCATACAGAGTTTGAGTCTCTAATGCATCATCTCTTATGTGAATGTCCTCATACCAAATGTGTGTGCATACAGAGTTTGAGTCTCTAATGCATCATCTCTTATGTGAATGTCCTCATACCAAATTTGTGTGCATACAGAGTTTGAGTCTCTAATGCATCATCTCTTATGTGAATGTCCTCATACCAAATGTGTGTGCATACAGAGTTTGAGTCTCTAACGTATCATCTCTTATGTGAATGTCCTCATACCAAATTTATGTGCATACAGAGTTTGAGTTTCTAATGTATCATCTCTTATGTGAATGTCCTCATACCAAATTTATGTGCATACAGAGTTTGAGTCTCTAACGTATCATCTCTTATGTGAATGTCCTCATACCAAATGTATGTGCATACAGAGTTTGAGTCCCTAATGCATCATCTCTTATGTGAATGTCCTCATACCAAATTTATGTGCATACAGAGTTTGAGTCTCTAACGTATCATCTCTTATGTGAATGTCCTCATACCAAATTTATGTGCATACAGAGTTTGAGTCCCTAATGCATCATCTCTTATGTGAATGTCCTCATACCAAATTTGTCTGCACACAGAGTTTGAGTCTCTAATGCATCATCTCTTATGTGAATGTCCTCATACCAAATTTGTGTGCATACAGAGTTTGAGTCTCTAATGCATCATCTCTTATGTGAATGTCCTCATACCAAATTTGTGTGCATACAGAGTTTGAGTTTCTAACGTATCATCTCTTATGTGAATGTCCTCATACCAAATTTATGTGCATACAGAGTTTGAGTCTCTAATGCATCATCTCTTATGTGAATGTCCTCATACCTAATTTATGTGCATACAGATTTTGAGTCTCTAATGTATCATCTCTTATGTGAATGTCCTCATACCAAATTTATGTGCATACAGAGTTTGAGTCTCTAATGCATCATCTCTTATGTGAATGTCCTCATACCAAATTTGTGTGCATACAGAGTTTGGGTCTCTAACGCATCATCTCTTATGTGAATGTCCTCATACCAAATTTGTGTGCATACAGAGTTTGAGTCTCTAACGTATCATCTCTTATGTGAATGTCCTCATACCAAATTTATGTGCATACAGAGTTTGAGTCTCTAATGTATCATCTCTTATGTGAATGTCCTCATACCAAATTTGTGTGCATACAGAGTTTGAGTCCCTAATGCATCATCTCTTATGTGAATGTCCTCATACCAAATTTGTGTGCATACAGAGTTTGAGTCTCTAATGTATCATCTCTTATGTGAATGTCCTCATACCAAATTTATGTGCATACAGAGTTTGAGTCTCTAACGTATCATCTCTTATGTGAATGTCCTCATACCAAATTTATGTGCATACAGAGTTTGAGTCTCTAATGCATCATCTCTTATGTGAATGTCCTCATACCTAATTTATGTGCATACAGAGTTTGAGTCTCTAATGTATCATCTCTTATGTGAATGTCCTCATACCAAATTTATGTGCATACAGAGTTTGAGTCTCTAATGCATCATCTCTTATGTGAATGTCCTCATACCAAATTTGTGTGCATACAGAGTTTGAGTCTCTAATGCATCATCTCTTATGTGAATGTCCTCATACCAAATTTGTGTGCATACAGAGTTTGAGTCTCTAACGTATCATCTCTTATGTGAATGTCCTCATACCAAATTTATGTGCATACAGAGTTTGAGTCTCTAATGTATCATCTCTTATGTGAATGTCCTCTTACCAAATTTGTGTGCATACAGAGTTTGAGTCTCTAATGCATCATCTCTTATGTGAATGTCCTCATACCAAATGTGTGTGCATACAGAGTTTGAGTCTCTAATGCATCATCTCTTATGTGAGTGTCCTCATATCAAATTTATGTGCATACAGAGTTTGAGTCTCTAATGCATCATCTCTTATGTGAATGTCCTCTTACCAAATTTGTGTGCATACAGAGTTTGAGTCTCTAATGCATCATCTCTTATGTGAATGTCCTCATACCAAATTTGTCTGCATACAGAGTTTGAGTCTCTAATGCATCATCTCTTATGTGAATGTCCTCATACCTAATTTATGTGCATACAGAGTTTGAGTCTCTAATGTATCATCTCTTATGTGAATGTCCTCATACCAAATTTATGTGCATACAGAGTTTGAGTCTCTAATGTATCATCTCTTATGTGAATGTCCTCATACCAAATTTATGTGCATACAGAGTTTGAGTCTCTAATGCATCATCTCTTATGTGAATGTCCTCATACCTAATTTATGTGCATACAGAGTTTGAGTCTCTAATATATCATCTCTTATGTGAATGTCCTCATACCAAATTTATGTGCATACAGAGTTTGAGTCTCTAATGCATCATCTCTTATGTGAATGTCCTCATACCAAATTTGTGTGCATACAGAGTTTGAGTCTCTAACGTATCATCTCTTATGTGAATGTCCTCATACCAAATTTATGTGCATACAGAGTTTGAGTCTCTAATGTATCATCTCTTATGTGAATGTCCTCATACCAAATTTGTGTGCATACAGAGTTTGAGTCCCTAATGCATCATCTCTTATGTGAATGTCCTCATACCAAATTTGTGTGCATACAGAGTTTGAGTCTCTAATGTATCATCTCTTATGTGAATGTCCTCATACCAAATTTATGTGCATACAGAGTTTGAGTCTCTAACGTATCATCTCTTATGTGAATGTCATCATACCAAATTTATGTGCATACAGAGTTTGAGTCTCTAATGCATCATCTCTTATGTGAATGTCCTCATACCTAATTTATGTGCATACAGAGTTTGAGTCTCTAATGTATCATCTCTTATGTGAATGTCCTCATACCAAATTTATGTGCATACAGAGTTTGAGTCTCTAATGCATCATCTCTTATGTGAATGTCCTCATACCAAATTTGTGTGCATACAGAGTTTGAGTCTCTAATGCATCATCTCTTATGTGAATGTCCTCATACCAAATGTGTGTGCATACAGAGTTTGAGTCTCTAACGTATCATCTCTTATGTGAATGTCCTCATACCAAATTTATGTGCATACAGAGTTTGAGTTTCTAATGTATCATCTCTTATGTGAATGTCCTCATACCAAATTTATGTGCATACAGAGTTTGAGTCTCTAACGTATCATCTCTTATGTGAATGTCCTCATACCAAATGTATGTGCATACAGAGTTTGAGTCCCTAATGCATCATCTCTTATGTGAATGTCCTCATACCAAATTTATGTGCATACAGAGTTTGAGTCTCTAACGTATCATCTCTTATGTGAATGTCCTCATACCAAATTTATGTGCATACAGAGTTTGAGTCCCTAATGCATCATCTCTTATGTGAATGTCCTCATACCAAATTTGTCTGCACACAGAGTTTGAGTCTCTAATGCATCATCTCTTATGTGAATGTCCTCATACCAAATTTATGTGCATACAGAGTTTGAGTCTCTAATGCATCATCTCTTATGTGAATGTCCTTGTACCAAATTTGTATGCATACGGAGTTTGGGTCTCTAATGCATCATCTCTTATGTGAATGTCCTCATACCAAATTTGTGTGCATACAGAGTTTGAGTCTCTAATGTATCATCTCTTATGTGAATGTCCTCATACCAAATTTGTGTGCATACAGAGTTTGAGTCTCTAATGCATCATCTCTTATGTGAATGTCCTCATACCAAATTTGTGTGCATACAGAGTTTGAGTCTCTAATGCATCATCTCTTATGTGAATGTCCTCATACCACATTTGTGTGCATACAGAGTTTGAGTCTCTAATGCATCATCTCTTATGTGAATGTCCTCATACCAAATTTGTCTGCATACAGAGTTTGAGTCTCTAATGCATCATCTCTTATGTGAATGTCCTCATACCAAATTTGTCTGCATACAGAGTTTGAGTCTCTAATGCATCATCTCTTATGTGAATGTCCTCATACCAAATTTGTCTGCATACAGAGTTTGAGTCTCTAATGCATCATCTCTTATGTGAATGTCCTACCAAATTGCTCTTGAATTGATGAACTCACATTTGCATCTCTGACTTGCTGCATCAAATTCATTTCAGAGATGCATATTAATAACATAACAATTATGTCATTTTTAGATTTGACAAAATGTGGTCGTTCAGCGGCTATTTATACATGCATAAATATCGGTACTATGAAATTTTGACTATTACATTTAAATGTTTGCTCTGCCCACGTTCATTGAGTTCCAACCTGGTACAGAGACATGTTACCATGATTTAGATACCCAAACCAAGTAATTCAGAGATTCTCTACACTATTTTGTAAGGTATTTAGATTATAATGAAGATTTATTTTTATTGAAATGGAAGTTGTATTGAAGCTGTTATGTGATTATGTAACTCTAAGAACACCATTACCTTACATACATATTTTAATAAATGTCGTCGACGCCCGGTAAGAACACCCTGGGCGTATACTCGGGGATGCCCTCAACTCGCTATGTCCCAAAACAGAGGGGTGGGCTTATACTCTCGGAGGGGCTTATACTCGGGGAAGTACGGTATATGAATTAGATTGATTAGTGGCGCGTTATTTGTTTGTGGTTTACTTTGAACACCTTTGTCTATTTAGTGGCCTAAATCTGTTTTCCTCAGGGAAAGAACGATTCATACAGATCGCCATTGGATTTCCTCCAAGATATACTGATTAACCCCATTCTAGATGTGACTCAATCGCGCAGAACGCATACACATTGTATCATTCGAAAAATAGTGTGTTTTATCATGTGCTAAAAGGTCAGAGTTTGAGTCTCTAATGTATCATCTCTTATGTGAATGTCCTCATACCTAATTTATGTGCACACAGAGTTTGAATCTCTAATGTATCATCTCTTATGTGAATGTCCTCATACCAAATTTGTGTGCATACAGAGTTTGAGTCTCTAATGTATCATCTCTTATGTGAATGTCCTCATGCCAAATTTGTCTGCATACAGAGTTTGAGTCTCTAATGTATCATCTCTTATGTGAATATCCTCATACCTAATTTATGTGCATACAGAGTTTGAGTCTCTAATGCATCATCTCTTATGTGAATGTCCTCATACCAAATTTGTGTGCATACAGTGTTTGAGTCTCTAATGTGTCATCTCTTATGTGAATGTCCTCATGCCAAATTTGTGTGCATACAGTGTTTGAGTCTTTGATGTATCATCTCTTATGTGAATGTCCTCATGCCAAATTTGTCTGCATACAGAGTTTGAGTCTCTAATGTATCATCTCTTATGTGAATGTCCTCATACCTAATTTATGTGCATACAGAGTTTGAGTCTCTAATGCATCATCTCTTATGTGAATGTCCTCATACCAAATTTGTGTGCATACAGAGTTTGAGTCTCTAATGCATCATCTCTTATGTGAATGTCCTCATACCAAATTTGTGTGCATACAGAGTTTGAGTCTCTAATGCATCATCTCTTATGTGAATGTCCTCATACCAAATTTGTGTGCATACAGAGTTTGAGTCTCTAATGCATCATCTCTTATGTGAATGTCCTCATACCAAATTTGTCTGCATACAGAGTTTGAGTCTCTAATGTATCATCTCTTATGTGAATGTCCTCATACCAAATTTGTGTGCATACAGAGTTTGAGTCTCTAATGCATCATCTCTTATGTGAATGTCCTCATACCAAATTTGTGTGCATACAGAGTTTGAGTCTCTAATGCATCATCTCTTATGTGAATGTCCTCATACCAAATGTGTGTGCATACAGAGTTTGAGTCTATAATGCATCATCTCTTATGTGAGTGTCCTCATATCAAATGTATGTGCATACAGAGTTTGAGTCTCTAATGCATCATCTCTTATGTGAATGTCCTCATACCAAATTTGTGTGCATACAGAGTTTGAGTCTCTAACGCATCATCTCTTATGTGAATGTCCTCATACCAAATGTGTGTGCATACAGAGTTTGAGTCTCTAATGCATCATCTCTTATGTGAATGTCCTCATACCTAATTTATGTGCATACAGAGTTTGAGTCTCTAACGTATCATCTCTTATGTGAATGTCCTCATACCAAATTTATGTGCATACAGAGTTTGAGTCCCTAATGCATCATCTCTTATGTGAATGTCCTCATACCGAATTTATGTGCATACAGAGTTTGAGTCTCTAATGTATCATCTCTTATGTGAATGTCCTCATACCAAATTTATGTGCATACAGAGTTTGAGTCTCTAATGCATCATCTCTTATGTGAATGTCCTCATACCAAATTTGTGTGCATACAGAGTTTGAGTCTCTAACGTATCATCTCTTATGTGAATGTCCTCATACCAAATTTATGTGCATACAGAGTTTGAGTCTCTAATGTATCATCTCTTATGTGAATGTCCTCATACCAAATTTGTGTGCATACAGAGTTTGAGTCTCTAACGCATCATCTCTTATGTGAATGTCCTCATACCAAATTTGTGTGCATACAGAGTTTGAGTCCCTAATGCATCATCTCTTATGTGAATGTCCTCATACCAAATTTGTGTGCATACAGAGTTTGAGTCTCTAATGTATCATCTCTTATGTGAATGTCCTCATACCAAATTTATGTGCATACAGAGTTTGAGTCTCTAACGTATCATCTCTTATGTGAATGTCCTCATACCAAATTTATGTGCATACAGAGTTTGAGTCTCTAATGCATCATCTCTTATGTGAATGTCCTCATACCTAATTTATGTGCATACAGAGTTTGAGTCTCTAACGTATCATCTCTTATGTGAATGTCCTCATACCAAATTTATGTGCATACAGAGTTTGAGTCTCTAATGTATCATCTCTTATGTGAATGTCCTCATACCAAATTTATGTGCATACAGAGTTTGAGTCTCTAATGCATCATCTCTTATGTGAATGTCCTCATACCTAATTTATGTGCATACAGAGTTTGAGTCTCTAATGTATCATCTCTTATGTGAATGTCCTCATACCAAATTTATGTGCATACAGAGTTTGAGTCTCTAATGCATCATCTCTTATGTGAATGTCCTCATACCAAATTTATGTGCATACAGAGTTTGAGTCTCTAATGCATCATCTCTTATGTGAATGTCCTCATACCAAATTTGTGTGCATACAGAGTTTGAGTCTCTAATGCATCATCTCTTATGTGAATGTCCTCATACCAAATTTGTGTGCATACAGAGTTTGAGTCTCTAATGCATCATCTCTTATGTGAATGTCCTCATACCAAATTTGTCTGCATACAGAGTTTGAGTCTCTAATGCATCATCTCTTATGTGAATGTCCTCATACCAAATTTGTGTGCATACAGAGTTTGAGTCTCTAATGCATCATCTCTTATGTGAATGTCCTCTTACCAAATCTGTGTGCATACAGAGTTTGAGTCTCTAATGCATCATCTCTTATGTGAATGTCCTCATACCAAATTTGTCTGCATACAGAGTTTGAGTCTCTAATGCATCATCTCTTATGTGAATGTCCTCATACCAAATTTGTGTGCATACAGAGTTTGAGTCTCTAATGCATCATCTCTTATGTGAATGTCCTCATACCAAATTTGTGTGCATACAGAGTTTGAGTCTCTAATGCATCATCTCTTATGTGAATGTCCTCATACCAAATTTGTCTGCATACAGAGTTTGAGTCTCTAATACATCATCTCTTATGTGAATGTCCTCATACCAAATTTGTGTGCATACAGAGTTTGAGTCTCTAATGCATCATCTCTTATGTGAATGTCCTCGTACCAAATTTGTCTGCATACAGAGTTTGAGTCTCTAATGCGTCATCTCTTATGTGAATGTCCTCTTACCAAATTTGTGTGCATACAGAGTTTGAGTCTCTAATGCATCATCTCTTATGTGAATGTCCTCTTACCAAATTTGTGTGCATACAGAGTTTGAGTCTCTAATGCATCATCTCTTATGTGAATGTCCTCATACCAAATTTGTCTGCATACAGAGTTTGAGTCTCTAATGCATCATCTCTTATGTGAATGTCCTCATACCTAATTTGTCTGCATACAGAGTTTGAGTCTCTAATGCATCATCTCTTATGTGAGTGTCCTCATATCAAATTTATGTGCATACAGAGTTTGAGTCTCTAATGCATCATCTCTTATGTGAGTGTCCTCATATCAAATTCATGTGCATACAGAGTTTGAGTCTCTAATGCATCATCTCTTATGTGAATGTCCTCTTACCAAATTTGTGTGCATACAGAGTTTGAGTCTCTAATGCATCATCTCTTATGTGAATGTCCTCATACCAAATTTGTCTGCATACAGAGTTTGAGTCTCTAATGCATCATCTCTTATGTGAATGTCCTCATACCAAATTTGTCTGCATACAGAGTTTGAGTCTCTAATGCATCATCTCTTATGTGAATGTCCTCATACCAAATTTGTCTGCATACAGAGTTTGAGTCTCTAATGCATCATCTCTTATGTGAATGTCCTACCAAATTGCTCTTGAATTGATGAACTCACATTTGCATCTCTGACTTGCTGCATCAAATTCATTTCAGAGATGCATATTAATAACTTAACAATTATGTCATTTTTAGATTTGACAAAATGTGGTCGTTCAGCGGCTATTTATACATGCATAAATATCGGTACTATGAAATTTTGACTATTACATTTAAATGTTTGCTCTGCCCACGTTCATTGAGTTCCAACCTGGTACAGAGACATGTTACCATGATTTAGATACCCAAACCAAGTAATTCAGAGATTCTCTACACTATTTTGTAAGGTATTTAGATTATAATGAAGATTTATTTTTATTGAAATGGAAGTTGTATTGAAGCTGTTATGTGATTATGTAACTCTAAGAACACCATTACCTTACATACATATTTTAATAAATGTCGTCGACGCCCGGTAAGAACACCCTGGGCGTATACTCGGGGATGCCCTCAACTCGTTAAGTCCCAAAACAGAGGGGTGGGCTTATACTCTCGGAGGGGCTTATACTCGGGGAAGTACGGTATATGAATTAGATTGATTAGTGGCGCGTTATTTGTTTGTGGTTTACTTTGAACACCTTTGTCTATTTAGTGGCCTAAATCTGTTTTCCTCAGGGAAAGAACGATTCATACAGATCACCATTGGATTTCCTCCAAGATATACTGATTCACCCCATTCTAGATGTGACTCAATCGCGCAGAACGCATACACATTGTATCATTCGAAAAATAGTGTGTTTTATCATGTGCTAAAAGGTCAGAGTTTGAGTCTCTAATGTATCATCTCTTATGTGAATGTCCTCATACCTAATTTATGTGCATACAGAGTTTGAGTCTCTAATGTATCATCTCTTATGTGAATGTCCTCATACCAAATTTGTGTGCATACAGTGTTTGAGTCTCTAATGTATCATCTCTTATGTGAATGTCCTCATGCCAAATTTGTCTGCATACAGAGTTTGGGTCTCTAATGTATCATCTCTTATGTGAATGTCCTCATACCTAATTTATGTGCATACAGAGTTTGAGTCTCTAATGCATCATCTCTTATGTGAATGTCCTCATACCAAATTTGTGTACATACAGAGTTTGAGTCTCTAATGCATCATCTCTTATGTGAATGTCCTCATACCAAATTTGTGTGCATACAGAGTTTGAGTCTCTAATGCATCATCTCTTATGTGAATGTCCTCATACCAAATTTGTGTGCATACAGAGTTTGAGTCTCTAATGCATCATCTCTTATGTGAATGTCCTCATACCAAATTTGTGTGCATACAGAGTTTGAGTCTCTAATGCATCATCTCTTATGTGAATGTCCTCATACCAAATTTGTGTGCATACAGAGTTTGAGTCTCTAATGCATCATCTCTTATGTGAATGTCCTCATACCAAATTTGTGAACATACGGAGTTTGAGTCTCTAATGCATCATCTCTTATGTGAATGTCCTCATACCAAATTTGTCTGCATACAGAGTTTGAGTCTCTAATGCATCATCTCTTATGTGAATGTCCTCATACCAAATTTGTGTGCATACAGAGTTTGAGTCTCTAATGCATCATCTCTTATGTGAATGTCCTCATACCAAATTTGTGTGCATACAGAGTTTGAGTCTCTAATGCATCATCTCTTATGTGAATGTCCTCATACCAAATGTGTCTGCATACAGAGTTTGAGTCTCTAATGCATCATCTCTTATGTGAATGTCCTCATACCAAATTTGTGTGCATACAGAGTTTGAGTCTCTAATGCATCATCTCTTATGTGAATGTCCTCATACCAAATTTGTGTGCAAACAGAGTTTGAGTCTCTAATGCATCATCTCTTATGTGAATGTCCTCATACCAAATTTGTCTGCATACAGAGTTTGAGTCTCTAATGCATCATCTCTTATGTGAATGTCCTCATACCAAATTTGTGTGCATACAGAGTTTGAGTCTCTAACGTATCATCTCTTATGTGAATGTCCTCATACCAAATTTGTGTGCATACAGAGTTTGAGTCTCTAATGCATCATCTCTTATGTGAATGTCCTCATACCAAATTTATGTGCATACAGAGTTTGAGTCTCTAATGCATCATCTCCTATGTGAATGTCCTCATACCAAATTTGTGTGCATACAGAGTTTGAGTCTCTAATGCATCATCTCTTATGTGAATGTCCTCATACCAAATTTGTCTGCATACAGAGTTTGAGTCTCTAATGCATCATCTCTTATGTGAATGTCCTCATACCAAATTTGTGTGCATACAGAGTTTGAGTCTCTAATGTATCATCTCTTATGTGAATGTCCTCATACCTAATTTATGTGCATACAGAGTTTGAGTCTCTAATGCATCATCTCTTATGTGAATGTCCTCATACCAAATTTGTCTGCATACAGAGTTTGAGTCTCTAATGCATCATCTCTTATGTGAATGTCCTCATACCAAATTTGTCTGCATACAGAGTTTGAGTCTCTAATGCATCATCTCTTATGTGAATGTCCTCATACCTAATTTATGTGCATACAGAGTTTGAGTCTCTAATGCATCATCTCTTATGTGAATGTCCTCATACCAAATTTGTCTGCATACAGAGTTTGAGTCTCTAATGCATCATCTCTTATGTGAATGTCCTCATACCAAATTTGTGTGCATACAGAGTTTGAGTCTCTAATGCATCATCTCTTATGTGAATGTCCTCATACCAAATTTGTCTGCATACAGAGTTTGAGTCTCTAATGCATCATCTCTTATGTGAATGTCCTCATACCAAATTTGTCTGCATACAGAGTTTGAGTCTCTAATGCATCATCTCTTATGTGAATGTCCTCATACCTAATTTATGTGCATACAGAGTTTGAGTCTCTAATGCATCATCTCTTATGTGAATGTCCTCATACCAAATTTGTCTGCATACAGAGTTTGAGTCTCTAATGCATCATCTCTTATGTGAATGTCCTACCAAATTGCTCTTGAATTGATGAACTCACATTTGCATCTCTGACTTGCTGCATCAAATTCATTTCAGAGATGCATATTAATAACATAACAATTATGTCATTTTTAGATTTGACAAAATGTGGTCGTTCAGCGGCTATTTATACATGCATAAATATCGGTACTATGAAATTTTGACTATTACATTTATATGTTTGCTCTTCCCACGTTCATTGTGTTCCAACCTGGTACAGAGACATGTTACCATGATTTAGATACCCAAACCAAGTAATTCAGAGATTCTCTACACTATTTTGTAAGGTATTTAGATTATAATGAAGATTTATTTTTATTGAAATGGAAGTTGTATTGAAGCTGTTATGTGATTATGTAACTCTAAGAACACCATTACCTTACATACATATTTTAATAAATGTCGTCGACGCCCGGTAAGAACACCCTGGGCGTATACTCGGGGATGCCCTCAACTCGTTATATGTCCCAAAACAGAGGGGTGGGCTTATACTCTCGGAGGGGCTTATACTCGGGGAAGTACGGTATATGAATTAGATTGATTAGTGGCGCGTTATTTGTTTGTGGTTTACTTTGAACACCTTTGTCTATTTAGTGGCCTAAATCTGTTTTCCTCAGGGAAAGAACGATTCATACAGATCACCATTGGATTTCCTCCAAGATATACTGATTCACCCCATTCTAGATGTGACTCAATCGCGCAGAACGCATACACATTGTATCATTCGAAAAATAGTGTGTTTTATCATGTGCTATAAGGTCTCAGATGATATTCCATAATTGAGTACAATGGTTACAAGTTAAATGTGCTTTGTTCCACCAGTTGACATTTCTAATATAAATCTATAATGAAATGTATAAACATTATTT
>NW_003137163.1:0-12656 GCF_000003605.2 Saccoglossus kowalevskii
CATTACATACTAACTTTTACCCATGATTTTTTGCCTAGCCGTAGCATTAAATGACATCAAATTCTGACGAATATTCAGCCTACTGTCAAACCATTGCAGAACACACCAGTTCTCGTTCGATAACTGAATTTAAGCTGCATCGGGCGTGTTTAGTACTTGCCTGGGAGACCGGCTGGGAATACCACGTGCAGTAGGCTGATGAACTTTTTTATTGCAGAATACACCAGTTCTCGTCCGATCACTGAAGTTAAGCTGCATCGGGCGTGCTTAGTACTTGCATGGGAGACCGGCTGGGAATACCACGTGCAGTAGGCTCTTCAACATTTTTATTCCACATTACATACTAACTTTTTCCCCATGATTTTTGCCTAGACGAAGCATTAAATGACATACAATTCGGACGAATATTCAGCCTACTCCCAAACCATTGCAGAATACACCAGTTCTCATCCGATCACTGAAGTTAAGCTGCATCGGGCGTGGTTAGTACTTGCATGGGACACAGGCTGGGAATAACACGTGCATTAGGCTCATCAACATTTTTATTCCACCGTACATACTAACGTTTTCCCGGGATTTTTTGCCTAGCCGAAGTATTAAATTACATCCAATTGCAACGAATATTCAGCCTACTGCCTAACCATTGCAGAATACACTAGTTCTCGTCCGATCTCTGAAGTTAAGCTGCATTGGGCGTGGTTAGTACTTGCATGGGAGACCGGCTGAGAATACCACGTGCAGTAGGCTCATCAACATTTTTATTCCACATTTCATACTAACTTTTACCCATGATTTTTTTGCCAAGCCGTAGCATTAAATGACATTCAATTCCGACGAATCTTCAGCCTACTGCCAAATCATTGCAGAATACACAAGTTCTCGCCGGATCACTGAAGTTAAGCTGCATTGGACGTGGTTAGTACTTGCATGGGAGACCGGATGGGAATATCACCTGCAGTAGGCTTATCAAAATTTTCATTCCATCGTACATACTAACTTTTTCCAGGGATTTGTTGCCTAGCCGAAGCATTAAATTACATCCAATTCCGACGAATATTCAGCCTACTGCCAAACCATTGCAGAGTACAGCAGTTCTCGTCCGATCACTGAAGTTAAGCCGCATCGGGCGTGGTTAGTTCTTGCACGGGAGACCGGCTGGGAATACCACGTGCAGTAGGCTCATCAATATTTTTATTCCACATTACATAATAACTTTTTCCCATGATTTTTTGCCTAGACGAAGCATTAAATGACATCCAGTTGTGACGAATATTCAGCCTACTGCCAAACCATTGCAGAATACACCAGTTCTCGTCCGGTCACTGAAGTTAAGCCGCATCGGGCATGGTTAGGACTTGCACGGGAGACTGGCTGGGAATACCGCGTGCAGTAGGCCCATGATTTCCCATGATTTTTCCCAAGCCGGAGCATTAAATGACATCCAATTCCGACGAATATTCAGCCTACTGCCAAACCATTGCAGAATACACCAGTTCTCGTCCGATCACTGAAGTTAAGCTGCATCGGGCGTGGTTAGTACTTGCATGGGAGACCGGCTGGGAATACCACGTGCAGTAGGCTCATCAACATTTTTATTCCACATTACATACTAACATTTTCCCCATGATTTTTTGCCTAGACGAAGCATTAAATGACATACAATTCGGACGAATATTCAGCCTACTGCCAACTATTGCAGAATACACCAGTTCTCATCCGATCACTGAAGTTAAGCTGCATCGGGCGTGGTTAGTACTTGCATGGGAGACAGGCTGGGAATAACACGTGCATTATGCTCATCAACATTTTTATTCCACCATACATACTAACGTTTGCCCGGGATTTTTTGCCTAGCCGAAGCGTTAAACGACATGCAATTCTGACGAATATTCAGCCTACTGTCAAACCATTGCAGAACACACCAGTTCTCGTTCGATAACTGAATTTAAGCTGCATCGGGCGTGGTTAGTACTTGCATGGGAGACTGGCTGAGAATAACACGTGCAGTAGGCTCATCAACATTTTTATTCCACATTATATACTATTTTTTTCCCCATGATTTTTTGCCTAGAGGAAGCATTAAATGACATACAATTCGGACGAATATTCAGCCTACTGCCAAACCATTGCAGAATACACCAGTTCTCATCCGATCACTGAAGTTAAGCTGCATCGGGCGTGGTTAGTACTTGCATGGGACACAGGCTGGGAATACCACGTGCAGTAGGCTCATCAACATTTTTATTCCACATTACATACTAACTTTTACCCATGATTTTTTTGCCTAGCCGTAGCAGTAAATGACATCCAATTCCGACGAATATTCAGCCTACTGTCAAACCATTGCAGAACACACCAGTTCTCGTCTAATCACTGAATTTATGCTGCATCGGGCGTGGTTAGTACTTGCATGGGAGACCGGCTGGGAATACCACGTGCAGTAGGCTCATCAACATTTTTATTCCTCCGTACATACTAACTTTTTTCCGGGATTTTTTGACTAGCCGAAGTATTAAATTACATCCAATTCCGACGAATATTCAGCCTACTGCCAAACCATTGCAGAGTACAGCAGTTCTCGTCCGATCACTGAAGTTAAGCTGCATTGGGCGTGGTTAGTACTTGCATGGGAGACCTGCTGGGAATGCCACGTCAACATTTTTATTCCACCGTACATACTATCTTTTTCCCTTGATTATTTGCCTAGCCGAAACATTAATTGAAATCCAATTCCGACGAATATTCAGCCTACTGCCAAACCATTGCAGAATACACCAGTTCTCGTCTGATCACTGAAGTTAAGCCGCATCGGGCATGGTTAGGACTTGCATGGGAGACCGGCTGGGAATACCACATGCAGTAGGCCCATCAACATTTTTATTCCACATTACATTCTAACTTTTTCCCATGATTTTTTGCCTAGACGAAGCATTAAATGACATACAATTCGGACGAATATTCAACCTACTACAAAACCACTGCAGAATACACCAGTTGTCGTCCGATCACTGAAGTTAAGCTGCATCGGGCGTGGTTGCATGGCAGACCGTCCTGGAATACCATGTGCATTAGGCTCATCAACAGTTTTATTCCACCATACATACTAACTATTTCCCGGGATTTTTTGCCTAGCCGAAGTATTAAATTACATCCAATTCCCACGAATATTCAGCCTACTGCCAAAGCATTGCAGAATACAGCAGTTCTCCTCCGATCACTGAAGTTAAGCTGCATCGGGCGTGGTTAGTACTTGCATGGGAGGCCTGTTGGGAATGCCACGTGCAGTAGCTTATCAACATTTTTATTCCACCGTACATACTATCTTTTTCCCTTGATTTTTGCCTAGCCGAAACATTAATTGAAATCCAATTCCGACATATATTCAGCTACTGCCAAACCATTTCAGATACTCCAGTTCTCGTCCGATCACTGAAGTTAAGCTGCATCGGGCGTGGTTAGTACTTGCATAGGAGACCGGCTGGGAATACCATGTGCAGTAGGCTCATCAACATTTTTATTCCATATTACATACTAACTTTTACCCAAATTTTTTTTTGCCTAGCCGTAGCATTAAATGACATTCAATTCCGACGAATCTTCAGCCTACTGCCAAACCATTGCAGAATACACAAGTTCTCGTCGGATATCTGAAGTTAAGCTGCATTGGACGTGGTTAGTACTTGCATGGGAGACTGGCTGGGAATATCACCTGCAGTAGGCTTATCAAAATTTTTATTCCATCGTACATACTAACTTTTTCCAGGGATTTGTTGCCTAGCCGAAGCATTAAATTACATCCAATTCCGACGAATATTCAGCCTACTGCCAAACCATTGCAGAGTACAGCAGTTCTCGTCCGATCACTGAAGTTAAGCCGCATTGGGCGTGGTTAGTTCTTGCACGGGAGACCGGCTGGGAATAGCACGTGCAGTAGGCTCATCAATATTTTTATTCCACATAACATAATAACTTTTTCCCATGATTTTTTGCCTAGACGAAGCATTAAATGACATACAATTCGGACGAATAATCAGCCTACTGCCAAACCATTGCAGAATACACCAGTTCTCGTCCGATCACTGAAGTTAAGCTGCATTGGGCGTGGTTAGTCCTTGCATGGGAGACCGGCTGGGAATACCACGTGCATTAGGCTCATCAACATTTTTATTCCACCATACATACTAACTTTTTCCCAGGATTTTTTGCCTAGCCGAAGTACTAAATTACCTCCAATTCCGACGAATATTCAGGCTACTGCCAAACCATAGCAGAATACACCATTTCTCGCTCGATCACTGAAGTTAAGCTGCATCGGGCGTGGTTAGTACTTGCATGGGAGACCGGCTGGGAATACCACTTGCAGTAGGCTTATCAACATTTTCATTCCACATTGCATACTAACTTTTTCCCATGATTATTTGTCTAGCCGTAGCATTAAATGACATCCAATTCCGACAATAATTCAGCCTACTGCGAAACCAATGCAAAATACACCAGTTCTCGTCCGATCATTGAAGTTAAGCCGCATCGGGCATGGTTGCATGGGAGACCGGCCTGGAATACCATGTGCATTAGGCTCATCAACATTTTTATTCCACCATACATACTAACTTTTTCCCGGGATTTTTTGCCTAGCCGAAGTATTAAATTACATCCAATTCCGACGAATATTCAGCCTATTGCCAAACCATTGCAGAATACACCTGTTCTCGTCTGATCACTGAAGTTAAGCTGCATCGGGCGTGGTTAGTACTTGCATGGGAGACCGGCTGGGAAAACCACTTTCAGTGGGCTCATCAACATTTATATTCCACACTACATATTAACATTTTCCCATCATTTTTTGCCTAGACGAAGCATTAAATTACATACAATTCGGACGAATATTCAGCCTACGGCCAAATCATTGCAGAATCCACCAGTTCTCGTCCGATCACTGAAGTTAAGCTGCATCGGGCGTGGTCAGTACTTGCATGGGAGACCGGCTGGGAATACCAAGTGCATTAGGCTCATCAACATTTTTATTCCACCATACATACTAACTTTTTCCCGGGATTTTTTGCTTAGCCGAAGCGTTAAACGACATCCAATTCTGACGAATATTCAGCCTACTGTCAAACCATTGCAGAACACACCAGTTCACGTCCGATCACTGAAGTTAACCTGCATTGGGCGTGGTTAGTACTTGCATGGGAGACCGGCTGGGAATACCACGTGCAGTAGGCTGATGAACATTTTTATTCCACCGTACTTACTAAATTTTTTCCATGATTTTTTGCCTATCCGAAGCATTAAATGACATACAGTTGCGACGAATATTCAGCCTACTGCCAAACCAATGCAGAATACACCAGTTCTCGTCCGGTCACTGAAGTTAAGCCGCATTGGGCATGGTTAGGACTTGCACGGGAGACCGGCTGGGAATACTGCGTGCAGTAGGCCCATGATTTCCCATGATTTTTCCCAAGCCGCAGCATTAAATGACATCCAATTCCGACGAATATTCAGCCTACTGCCAAACCATTGCAGAATACACCAGTTCTCGTCCGATCACTGAAGTTAAGCTGCATCGGGCGTTTTTAGTACTTGCCTGGGAGACCGGCTGGGAATACCACGTGCAGTAGGCTGATGAACTTTTTTATTGCAGAATACACCAGTTCTCGTCCGATCACTGAAGTTAAGCTGCATCGGCCGTGGTTAGTACTTGCATGGGAGACCGGCTGGGAATACCACGTGCAGAGACTCATCAACATTTTTATTCCACATTACATACTAACATTTTCCCCATGATTTTTTGCCTAGACGAAGCATTAAATGACATACAATTCGGACGAATATTCAGCCTACTGCCAAACCATTGCAGAATACACCAGTTCTCATCCGATCACTGAAGTTAAGCTGCATCGGGCGTGGTTAGTACTTGCATGGGACACAGGCTGGGAATAACACGTGCATTAGGCTCATCAACATTTTTATTCCACCGTACATACTAACGTTTTCCCGGGATTTTTTGCCTAGCCGAAGTATTAAATTACATCCAATTCCGACGAATATTCAGCCTACTGCCAAACCATTGTAGAATGCACTAGTTCTCGTCCGATCTCTGAAGTTAAGCTGCATTGGGCGTGGTTAGTACTTGCATGGGAGACCGGCTGAGAATACCACGTGCAGTAGGCTCATCAACATTTTTATTCCACATTACATACTAACTTTTACCCATGATTTTTTTGCCTAGCCGTAGCAGTAAATGACATCCAATTCCGACGAGTATTCAGCCTACTGTCAAACCATTGCAGAACACACCAGTTCTCGTCTAATCACTGAATTTATGCTGCATCGGGCGTGGTTAGTACTTGCATGGGAGACCGGCTGGGAATACCACGTGCAGTAGGCTCATCAACATTTTTATTCCACCGTAC
Source organism: Saccoglossus kowalevskii (assembly GCF_000003605.2). NCBI lineage: Eukaryota > Metazoa > Hemichordata > Enteropneusta > Harrimaniidae > Saccoglossus > Saccoglossus kowalevskii. The sequence continues at coordinate 6,420 of NW_003137163.1, forward strand.
ATACTAACTTTTTTCCGGGATTTTTTGACTAGCCGAAGTATTAAATTACATCCAATTCCGACGAATATTCAGCCTACTGCCAAACCATTGCAGAGTACACCAGTTCTCGTCCGATCACTGAAGTTAAGCTGCATTGGTCGTGGTTAGTACTTGCATGGGAGACCTGCTGGGAATGCCACGTGCAGTAGGCTTATCAACATTTTTATTCCACCGTACATACTATCTCTTTCCCTTGATTATTTGCCTAGCCGAAACATTAATTGAAATCCAATTCCGACGAATATTCAGCCTACTGCCAAACCATTGCAGAATACACCAGTTCTCGTCCGATCTCTGAAGTCAAGCTGCATCGGGAGTGGTTAGTACTTGCATGGGAGACCGGCTGGGAATACCACGTGTAGTAGCCTTATCAACATTTTTATTCCACCGTACATGCAAAATTTTCCCGGGATTTTTTGCCTAGCCGAAGCGTTAAACGACATGCAATTCTGACGAATAGTCAGCCTACTGTCAAAACATTGCAGAACACACCGGTTCTCGTTCGATAACTGAATTTAAGCTGCATCGGGCGTGGTTAGTACTTGCATGGGAGACCGGCTGAGAATAACACGTGCAGTAGGCTCATCAACATTTTTATTCCACATTACATACTAATTTTTTCCCCATGATTTTTTGCCTAGACGAAGCATTAAATGACATACAATTCAGACGAATATTCAGCCTACTGCCAAACCATTGCAGAATACACCAGTTCTCATCCGATCACTGAAGTTAAGCTGCATCGGGCGTGGTTAGTACTTGCATGGGACACAGGCTGGGAATAACACGTGCATTATGCTCATCAACATTTTTATTCCACCGTACATACTAACGTTTGCCCGGGATGTTTTGCCTAGCCGAAGTATTAAATTACATCCAATTCCGACGAATATTCAGCCTACTGCCAAACCATTGCAGAATACACCAGTTCTCGTCCGATCTCTGAAGTTAAGCTGCATCGGGAGTGGTTAGTACTTGCATGGGAGACCGGCTGGCAATACCAAGTGTAGTAGCCTTATCAACATTTTTATTCCACCGTACATGCAAAATTTTCCCGGGATTTTCTGCCTAGCCGAAGCGTTAAACGACATGCAATTCTGATGAATATTCAACCTACTGTCAAACCATTGCAGAACACACCAGTTCTCTTTCGATAACTGAATTTAAGCTGCATCGCGCGTGGTTAGTACTTGCATGGGAGACTGGCTGAGAATAACACGTGCAGTAGGCTCATCAACATTTTTATTCCACATTACATACTAATTTTTTCCCCATGATTTTTTGCCTAGACGAAGCATTAAATGACATACAATTCGGACAAATGTTCAGCCTACTGGCAAACCATTGCAGAATACACCAGTTCTCATCCGATCACTGAAGTTAAGCTGCATCGGGCGTGGTTAGTACTTGCATGGGAGACCGGCTGGGAATACCACGTGCATTAGGCTCATCAACATTTTTATTCCACCATACATACTAACTTTTTCCCAATGATTTTTTTGCCTAGCCGTAGCAGTAAATGACATCCAATTCCGACGAATATTCAGCCTACTGTCAAACCATTGCAGAACACACCAGTTCTCGTCTAATCACTGAATTTATGCTGCATCGGGCGTGGTTAGTACTTGCATGGGAGACCTGCTGGGAATGCCATGTGTAGTAGCCTTATCAACATTTTTATTCCACCGTACATGCAAAAATTTTCCCGGGATTTTTTGCCTAGCCGAAGTATTAAATTACATCCAATTCCGACGAATATTCAGCCTACTGCCAAACCATTGCAGAGTACACCAGTTCTCGTCCGATTACTGAAGTTAAGCTGTATCGGTCGTGGTTAGTACTTGCATGGGAGACCTGCTGGGAATGCCACGTGTAGTAGCCTTATCAACATTTTTATTCCACCGTACATGCAAAAATTTTCCCGGGATTTTTTGCCTAGCCGAAGCGTTAAACGACATGCAATTCTGACGAATATTCAGATTACTGTCAAACCATTGCAGAACACACCAGTTCTCGTTCGATAACTGAATTTAAGCTGCATCGGGCGTGATTAGTACTTGCCTGGGAGACCGGCTGAGAATAATACGTGCAGTAGGCTCATCAACATTTTTATTCCACATTACATACTAACTTTTACCCATGATTTTTTGCCTAGCCGTAGCATTAAATGACATCAAATTCCGACGAATATTCAGCCTACTGCCAAACTATTGCAGAATACACCAGTTCTCGTCTGATCACTGAAGTTAAGCTGCATCGGGCGTGTTTAGTACTTGCCTGGAGACCGGCTGGGAATACCACGTGCAGTAGGCTGATGAACTTTTTTATTGCAGAATACACCAGTTCTCGTCCGATCACTGAAGTTAAGCTGCATCGGGCGTGCTTAGTACTTGCATGGGAGACCGGCTGGGAATACCACGTGCAGTAGGCTCTTCAACATTTTTATTCCACATTACATACTATCTTTTTCCCTTGATTATTTGCCTAGCCGAAACATTAATTGAAATCCAATTCGGGCGAATATTCAGCCTACTGCCAAACCATTGCAGAATACTCCAGTTCTCGTCCGATCACTGAAGTTAAGCTGCATCGGGCGTGGTTGCATGGGAGACCGGCCTGGATAACCATGTGCATTAGGCTCATCAACATTTTTATTCTACCATACATACTAACTTTTTCCCGGAATGTTTTGCCTAGCCGAAGTATTAAATTACATCCAATTCCGAAGAATATTCAGCCTACTGCCAAACCATTGCAGAATACAGCAGTTCTCGTCCGGTCACTGAAGTTAAGCTGCATCGGGCGTGGTTAGTACTTGCATGGGAGACCTGCTGGGAATACCACGTGTAGTAGGCTAATCAATACTTTTATTCCACCATACATACTGTCTTTTTCCCGTGATTTTTTGGCTAGCCGAAGCATTAATTGAAATCCAATTCCGACAAATATTCAGCCAACTGCCAAACCCTTGCAGAATACACCAGTTCTCGTCCGATCACTGAAGTTAAGCTGCATCGGGCGTGCTTAGTACATGCATGGGAGACCGGCTGGGAATACCACGTGCAGTAGGCTCATGAACATTTTTATTCCACATTACATACTAACTTTTTCCCCATGATTATTTGCCTAGACGAAGCATTAAATTACATACAATTCGGACGAATATTCAGTCTACGGCCAAACCATTGCAGAATACACCAGTTCACGTCCGATCACTGAAGTTAAGCTGCATCGGGCGTGGTCAGTACTTGCATTGGAGACCGGCTGGGAATACCACGTGCATTAGGCTCATCAACATTTTTATTCCATCGTACATACTAAATTTTTCTCGGGATTTTTTGCCTAGCCGACGTACTAAATGACATACAGTGCGACGAATATCAGCTACTGCCAAAACATAGCAGATACACCAGTTCTCGTCCGGTCACTGAAGTTAAGCCGCATTGGGCATGGTTAGGACTTGCACGGGAGACCGGCTGGGAATACTGCGTGCAGTAGGCCCATGATTTCCCATGATTTTTCCCAAGCCGCAGCATTAAATGACATCCAATTCCGACGAATATTCAGCCTACTGCCAAACCATTGCAGAATACACCAGTTCTCGTCCGATCACTGAAGTTAAGCTGCATCGGGCGTTTTTAGTACTTGCCTGGGAGACCGGCTGGGAATACCACGTGCAGTAGGCTGATGAACTTTTTTATTGCAGAATACACCAGTTCTCGTCCGATCACTGAAGTTAAGCTGCATCGGGCGTGGTTAGTACTTGCATGGGAGACCGGCTGGGAATACCACGTGCAGAGGCTCATCAACATTTTTATTCCACATTACATACTAACTTTTACCCATGATTTTTTTGCCTAGCCGTAGCAGTAAATGACATCCAATTCCGACGAGTATTCAGCCTACTGTCAAACCATTGCAGAACACACCAGTTCTCGTCTAATCACTGAATTTATGCTGCATCGGGCGTGGTTAGTACTTGCATGGGAGACCGGCTGGGAATACCACGTGCAGTAGGCTCATCAACATTTTTATTCCACCGTACATACTAACTTTTTTCCGGGATTTTTTGACTAGCCGAAGTATTAAATTACATCCAATTCCGACGAATATTCAGCCTACTGCCAAACCATTGCAGAGTACACCAGTTCTCGTCCGATCACTGAAGTTAAGCTGCATTGGTCGTGGTTAGTACTTGCATGGGAGACCTGCTGGGAATGCCACGTGCAGTAGGCTTATCAACATTTTTATTCCACCGTACATACTATCTCTTTCCCTTGATTATTTGCCTAGCCGAAACATTAATTGAAATCCAATTCCGACGAATATTCAGCCTACTGCCAAACCATTGCAGAATACACCAGTTCTCGTCCGATCTCTGAAGTTAAGCTGCATCGGGAGTGGTTAGTACTTGCATGGGAGACCGGCTGGGAATACCACGTGTAGTAGCCTTATCAACATTTTTATTCCACCGTACATGCAAAATTTTTCCCGGGATTTTTTACCTAGCCGAAGCGTTAAACGACATGCAATTCTGACGAATATTCAGCCTACTGTCAAACCATTGCAGAACACACCAGTTCTCGTTCGATAACTGAATTTAAGCTGCATCGGGCGTGGTTAGTACTTGCCTGGGAGACCGGCTGAGAATAACACGTGCAGTAGGCTCATCAACATTTTTATTCCACATTACATACTAACTTTTACCCATGATTTTTTGCCTAGCCGTAGCATTAAATGACATCAAATTCCGACGAATATTCAGCCTACTGCCAAACTATTGCATAATACACCAGTTCTCGTCTGATCACTGAAGTTAAGCTGCATCGGGCGTGTTTAGTACTTGCCTGGAGACCGGCTGGGAATACCACGTACAGTAGGCTGATGAACTTTTTTATTGCAGAATACACCAGTTCTCGTCCGATCACTGAAGTTAAGCTGCATCGGGCGTGCTTAGTACTTGCATGGGAGACCGGCTGGGAATACCACATGCAGTAGGCTCTTCAACATTTTTATTCCACATTACATACTAACTTTTTCGCCATGTTTTTTTGCCTAGACGAAGCATAAAATGACATACAATTCGGACGAATATTCAGCCTACTGCCAAACCATTGCAGAATACACCAGTTCTCATCCGATCACTGAAGTTAAGCTGCATCGGGCGTGGTTAGTACTTGCATGGGACACAGGCTGGGAATAACACGTGCATTAGGCTCATCAACATTTTTATTCCACCGTACATACTAACGTTTTCCCGGGATTTTTTGCCTAGCTGAAGCATTAAATTACATCCAATTCCGACGAATATTCAGCCTACTGCCAAACCATTGCAGAATACACTAGTTCTCGTCCGATCTCTGAAGTTAAGCTGCATTGGGCGTGGTTAGTACTTGCATGGGAGACCGGCTGGGAATACCACGTGCAGTAGGCTCATCAACATTTTTATTCCACATTACATACTAAACATTTCCCCATGATTTTTTGCCTAGACGAAGCATTAAATGACATACAATTCGGACGAATATTCAGCCTACTGCCAACTATTGCAGAATACACCAGTTCTCATCCGATCACTGAAGTTAAGCTGCATCGGGCGTGGTTAGTACTTGCATGGGAGACAGGCTGGGAATAACACGTGCATTAGGCTCATCAACATTTTTTTTCCACCGTACATACTAACGTTTGCCCGGGATTTTTTGCCTAGCCGAAGTATTAAATTACATCCAATTCCGACGAATATTCAGCCTACTGCCAAACCATTGCAGAATACACCAGTTCTCGTCCAATCTCTGAAGTTAAGCTGCATCGGGAGTGGTTAGTACTTGCATGGGAGACCGGCTGGGAATACCACGTGTAGTAGCCTTATCAACATTTTTATTCCACCGTACATGCAAAATTTTCCCGGGATGTTTTGCCTAGCCGTTGCATTAAATGACATCAAATTCCGACGAATATTCAGCCTACTGCCAAGCCATTACAGAATACACCAGTTCTCGTCCGATCACTGAAGTTAAGCTGCATCGGGCGTGGTTAGTACTTGCATGGGAGACCGGCTGGGAATACCACGTGCAGTAGGCTCATCAACATTTTTATTCCACATTACATACTAACATTTTCCCCATGATTTTTTGCCTAGACGAAGCATTAATAAATGACATACAATTCGGACGAATATTCAGCCTACTGCCAACTATT
>NW_003137166.1:0-10216 GCF_000003605.2 Saccoglossus kowalevskii
ATCATTTTAATGTTAAACAAGCAGCCTGTCGGCTGAGATAGCTCCGCTGTTAGCAATGCACATGGCAATTAAAGAACAGAAGATATCATTACAAAATGAACAAATCTGAGAGAGGTCCACATGTAGTACCTATATGTATAATATATCAAAGCAATTGGACTTGCGGTTTTCAACAAGAAGTCGAAAGTATCACTTTTTACCAAAAATTACAAAAATATTCATCAAAATTAGAGAATAAAAGATATCATTATGAAATGAACAAATCTGAGAGAGGTCCACATGTAGTACCTATATATGTAATATCAAAGCAATTGGACTTGTGGTTTTCAACAAGAAGTCGAAAATATCACTTTTTACCAAAAATTACAAAAATATTCACCAAAATTAGAGAATTGAAGATATCATTACAAAATGAACAAATCTGAGAGAGGTCCACATGTAGTACCTATATATGTAATATCAAAGCAATTGGACTTGCGGTTTTCAACAAGAAGTCGAAAATATCACTTTTTACCAAAAATTACAAAAATATTCACCGAAATTAGAGAATTAAAGATATCATTACAAAATGAACAAATCTGAGAGAGGTCCACATGTAGTACCTATATATGTAATATCAAAGCAATTGGACTTGTGGTTTTCAACAAGAAGTCGAAAATATCACTTTTTACCAAAAATTACAAAAATATTCACCAAAATTAGAGAATTGAAGATATCATTACAAAATGATCAATCTGAGAGAGGTCCACATGTAGTACCTTATATATGTAATATCAAGCAATTGGACTTGCGGTTTTCACAAGAAGTCGAAAATATCACTTTTACCAAAAATTACAAAAAATATTCATCAAAAATTAGAGAATTAAAGATATCATTATGAAATGAACAAAATCTGAGAGAGGTCCACATGTAGTACCTATATATGTAATATCAAAGCAATTGGACTTGCGGTTTTCAACAAGAAATCGAAAATATCACTTTTTTACCAAAAATTACAAAAATATTCACCAAAATTAGAGAATTAAAGATATCATTACAAAATGAACAAATCTGAGAGAGGTCCACATGTAGTACCTATATATGTAATATCAAAGCAATTGGACTTGCGGTTTTCAACAAGAAGTCGAAAATATCACTTTTTACCAAAAATTACAAAAATATTCACCAAAATTAAAGAACAGAAGATATCATTAGAAAATGAACAAATCTGAGAGAGGTCCACATGTAGTACCTATATGTATAATATATCAAAGCAATTGGACTTGCGGTTTTCAACAAGAAGTCGAAAGTATCACTTTTTACCAAAAATTACAAAAATATTCATCAAAATTAGAGAATAAAAGATATCATTATGAAATGAACAAATCTGAGAGAGGTCCACATGTAGTACCTATATATGTAATATCAAAGCAATTGGACTTGCGGTTTTCAACAAGAAGTCGAAAATATCACTTTTTACCAAAAATGACAAAAATATTCACCAAAATTAGAGAATTAAAGATATCATTACAAAATGAACAAATCTGAGAGAGGTCTACATGTAGTATCTAAATATGTAATATCAAAGCAATTGAACTATTGGTTTTTAACAAGAAGTCGAACGAAAATATCACTTTTTACCAAAAATTACAAAAATATTCACCAAAATTAGAGAATTGAAGACATCATCACAAAATGAACAAATCTGAGAGAGGTCCACATGTAGTACCTATATATGTAATATCAAAGCAATCGGACTTGTGGTTTTTAACAAGAAATCGAAAATATCACTTTTTACCAAAAATTACAAAAATATTCACCAAAATTAGAGAATTGAAGATATCATCACGAAATGAACAAATCTGAGAGAGGTTCACATGTAGTACCTATATATGTAGTATCAAAGCAATTGGACTTGCGGTTTTTAACAAGAAGTCGAAAATATCACTTTTTACCAAAAATGATAAAAATATTCACCAAAATTAGAGAATTAAAGATATCATTACAAAATGAACAAATCTGAGAGAGGTCCACATGTAGTACCTATATATGTAATATCAAAGCAATTGGACTTGCGGTTTTTAACAAGAAGTCGAAAATATCACTTTTTACCAAAAATGACAAAAATATTCACCAAAATTAGAGAATTGAAGATATCATCACGAAATGAACAAATCTGAGAGAGGTCCACATGTAGTACCTATATATGTAGTATCAAAGCAATCGGACTTACAGTTTTTAACAAGAAGTCGAAAATATCACTTTTTACCAAAAATTACAAAAATATTCACCAAAATAAATTAATTAGAGAATTGAAGATATCATCACAAAACGAACAAATCTGAGAGAGGTCCACATGTAGTACCTATATATGTAATATCAAAGCAATCGGACTTACAGTTTTCAACAAGAAGTCGAAAATATCACTTTTTACCAAAAATGACAAAAATATTCACCAAAATTAGAGAATTGAAGATATCATCACAAAATGAACAAATCTGAGAGAGGTCCACATGTAGTACCTATATATGTAATATCAAAGCAATCGGACTTGCGGTTTTTAACAAGAAGTCAAAAATATCACTTTTTACCAAAAATGACAAAAATATTCACCAAAATTAGAGAATTGAAGATATCATCACGAAATAAACAAATCTGAGAGAGGTCCACATGTAGTACCTATATATGTAGTATCAAAGCAATTGGACTTGCGGTTTTTAACAAGAAGTCGAAAATATCACTTTTCACCAAAAAATGACAAAAATATTCACCAAAAATAGAGAATTAAAGATATCATTACAAAATGAACAAATCTGAGAGAGGTCCACATGTAGTACCTATATATGTAATATCAAAGCATTTGCACTTGCGGTTTTTTACAAGAAGTCGAAAATATCAGTTTTTACCAAAAATGACAAAAATATTCACCAAAATTAGAGAATTAAAGATATCATTACAAAATGAACAAATCTGAGAGAGGTCCACATGTAGTACCTATATATGTAATATCAAAGCATTTGCACTTGCGGTTTTTAACAAGAAGTCGAAAATATCAGTTTTTACCAAAAATGACAAAAATATTCACCAAAATTAGAGAATTAAAGATATCATTACAAAATGAACAAATCTGAGAGAGGTCCACATGTAGTACCTATATATGTAATATCAAAGCAATTGCACTTGCGGTTTTTAACAAGAAGTCGAAAATATCAGTTTTTACCAAAAATGACAAAAATATTCACCAAAATTAGAGAATTGAAGATATCATCACGAAATGAACAAATCTGAGAGAGGTCCACATGTAGTACCTATATATGTAATATCAAAGCAATTGCACTTGCGGTTTTTAACAAGAAGTCGAAAATATCAGTTTTTACCAAAAATGACAAAAATATTCACCAAAATTAGAGAATTAAAGATATCATCACGAAATGAACAAATCTGAGAGAGGTCCACATGTAGTACCTATATATGTAATATCAAAGCAATTGCACTTGCGGTTTTTAACAAGAAGTCGAAAATATCAGTTTTTACCAAAAATGACAAAAATATTCACCAAAATTAGAGAATTAAAGATATCAACATGAAATGAACAAATCTGAGAGAGGTCTACCCAAGGTACCTATATATGTAATATCAAAGCATTTAGGCTTGCGGTTTTCAAGAAGAAGTCGAAAAAGTAAAACATTGACACGAACGACGACGGACAATCACTCATATGATAAGCTCCGCTCGACAAAGTCGACAGCGAAGCTAAACAAGCAGCCTGTCGGCTGAGATAGCTCCGCTGTTAGCAATGCACATGGCAATTAAAGAACAGAAGATATCATTAGAAAATGAACAAATCTGAGAGAGGTCCACATGTAGTACCTATATGTATAATATATCAAAGCAATTGGACTTGCGGTTTTCAACAAGAAGTCGAAAATATCACTTTTTACCAAAAATTACAAAAATATTCATCAAAATTAGAGAATTAAAGATATCATCATGAAATGAACAAATCTGAGAAAGGTCCACATGTAGTACCTATATATGTAATATCAAAGCAATTGGACTTGCGGTTTTCAACAAGAAGTCGAAAATATCACTTTTTACCAAAAATGACAAAAATATTCACCAAAATTAGAGAATTAAAGATATCATTACAAAATAAACAAATCTGAGAGAGGTCCACATGTAGTACCTATATATGTAATATCAAAGCAATTGGACTTGCGGTTTTCAACAAGAAGTCGAAAATATCACTTTTTACCAAAAATGACAAAAATATTCACCAAAATTAGAGAATTAAAGATATCATTACAAAATGAACAAATCTAAGAGAGGTCCACATGTAGTACCTATATATGTAATATCAAAGCAATTGGACTTGCGGTTTTCAACAAGAAGTCGAAAATATCACTTTTTACCAAAAATGACAAAAATATTCACCAAAATTAGAGAATTAAAGATGTCATTACAAAATAAACAAATCTGAGAGAGGTCCACATGTAGTACCTATATATGTAATATCAAAGCAATTGAACTATTGATTTTAACAAGAAGTCGAAAATATCACTTTTACCAAAAATGACAAAAATATTCACCAAAATTAGAGAATTAAAGATATCATTACAAAATGAACAAATCTGAGAGAGGTCCACATGTAGTACCTATATATGTAATATCAAAGCAATTGGACTTGCGGTTTTTAACAAGAAGTTGAAAATATCACTTTTTACCAAAAATGACAAAAATATTCACCAAAATTAGAGAATTGAAGACATCATCACAAAATGAACAAATCTGAGAGAGGTCCACATGTAGTACTTATATATGTAATATCAAAGCAATCAGACTTGTGGTTTTTAACAAGAAGTCGAAAATATCACTTTTTACCAAAAATTACAAAAATATTCACCAAAATTAGAGAATTGAAGATATCATCACGAAATGAACAAATCTGAGAGAGGTCCACATGTAGTACCAATATATGTAGTATCAAAGCAATTGGACTTGCGGTTTTTAACAAGAAGTCAAAAATATCACTTTTTACCAAAAATGACAAAAATATTCACCAAAATTAGAGAATTAAAGATATCATTACAAAATGAACAAATCTGAGAGAGGTCCACATGTAGTACCTATATATGTAATATCAAAGCAATTGCACTTGCGGTTTTTAACAAGAAGTCGAAAATATCACTTTTTACCAAAAATGACAAAAATATTCACCAAAATTAGAGAATTAAAGATATCAACATGAAATGAACAAACCTAAGAGAGGTCTAACCAAGGTACATATACACCAAGTATCAAAGCATTCAGGCTTGTAGTTTTCAAGAAGAAGTCAAACAAGCAGCCTGTCGGCTGAGATAGCTCCGCTGTTAGCAATGCACATGGCAATTAAAGAACAGAAGATATCATTAGAAAATGAACAAATCTGAGAGAGGTCCACATGTAGTACCTACATGTATAATATATCAAAGCAATTGGACTTGCGGTTTTCAACAAGAAGTCGAAAATATCACTTTTTACCAAAAATTACAAAAATATTCATCAAAATTAGAGAATTAAAGATATCATTATGAAATGAACAAATCTGAGAGAGGTCCACATGTAGTACCTATTTATGTAATATCAAAGCAATTGGACTTGCGGTTTTCAACAAGAAGTCGAAAATATCACTTTTTACCAAAAATTACAAAAATATTCACCGAAATTAGAGAATTAAAGATATCATTACAAAATGAACAAATCTGAGAGAGGTCCACATGTAGTACCTATATATGTAATATCAAAGCAATTGGACTTGCGGTTTTCAACAAGAAGTCGAAAATATCACTTTTTACCAAAAATTACAAAAATGTTCACCAAAATTAGAGAATTAAAGATATCATTACAAAATGAACAAATCTGAGAGAGGTCCACATGTAGTACCTATATATGTAATATCAAAGCAATTGGACTTGCGGTTTTCAACAAGAAGTCGAAAATATCACTTTTTACCAAAAATTACAAAAATATTCACCAAAATTAGAGAATTGAAGATATCATTACAAAATGAACAAATCTGAGAGAGGTCCACATGTAGTACCTATATATGTAATATCAAAGCAATTGGACTTGCGGTTTTCAACAAGAAGTCGAAAATATCACTTTTTACCAAAAATGACAAAAATATTCACCAAAATTAGAGAATTAAAGATATCATTACAAAATGAACAAATCTGAGAGAGGTCCACATGTAGTACCTATATACGTAATATCAAAGCAATTGGACTTGCGGTTTTCAACAAGAAGTCGAAAATATCACTTTTTACTAAAAATGACAAAAATATTCACCAAAATTAGAGAATTGAAGATATCATCATGAAATGAACAAATCTGAGAGAGGTCCACATGTAGTACCTATATATGTAATATCAAAGCAATTGGACTTGCGGTTTTCAACAAGAAGTCGAAAATATCACTTTTTACCAAAAATGACAAAAATATTCACCAAAATTAGAGAATTAAAGATATCATTACAAAATGAACAAATCTGAGAGAGGTCCACATGTAGTACCTATATATGTAATATCAAAGCAATTGGACTTGCGGTTTTCAACAAGAAGTCGAAAATATCACTTTTTACCAAAAATTACAAAAATATTCATCAAAATTAGAGAATTAAAGATATCATCATGAAATGAACAAATCTGAGAGAGGTCCACATGTAGTACCTATATATGTAATATCAAAGCAATTGGACTTGCGGTTTTCAACAAGAAGTCGAAAATATCACTTTTTACCAAAAATGACAAAAATATTCACCAAAATTAGAGAATTAAAGATATCATTACAAAATGAACAAATCTGAGAGAGGTCCACATGTAGTACCTATATATGTAATATCAAAGCAATTGCACTTGCGGTTTTCAACAAGAAGTTGAAAATATCACTTTTTTACCAAAAATGACAAAAATATTCACCAAAATTAGAGAATTGAAGATATCATCATGAAATGAACAAATCTGAGTTAGAACCACATGTAGTACCTATATATGTAATATCAAAGCAATTGCACTTGCGGTTTTTAACAAGAAGTCGAAAATATCACTTTTTTCCAAAAATGTTAAAAATATTCACCAAAATTAGAAAATTAAAGATATCATTACAAAATGAACAAATCTGAGAGAGGTCCACATGTAGTACCTATATATGTAATACATGTATATGTAATATCAATGCAATTGGACTTGCGGTTTTTAACAAGAAGTCGAAAATATCACTTTTTTCCAAAAATGTTAAAAATATTCACCAAAATTAGAAAATTAAAGATATCATTACAAAATGAACAAATCTGAGAGAGGTCCACATGTAGTACCTATATATGTAATATCAAAACAATTGGACTTGCGGTTTTCAACAAGAAGTGGAAAATATCACTTTTTACCAAAAATGACAAAAATATTCACCAAAATTAGAGAATTAAAGATATCATTACAAAACGAACAAATCTGAGAGAGGTCCACATGTATTACCTATATATGTAATATCAAAGCAATTGGACTTGCGGTTTTCAACAAGAAGTTGAAAATATCACTTTTTACCCAAAATGACAAAAATATTCACCAAAATTAGAGAATTAAAGATATCATTACAAAATGAACAAATCTGGGAGAGGTCCACATGTAGTACCTATATATGTAATATCAAAGCAATTGGACTTGCGGTTTTCAACAAGAAGTCGAAAATATCACTTTTTACCAAAAATTACAAAAATATTCACCGAAATTAGAGAATTAAAGATATCATTACAAAATGAACAAATCTGAGAGAGGTCCACATGTAGTACCTATATATGTAATATCAAAGCAATTGGACTTGCGGTTTTCAACAAGAAGTCGAAAATATCACTTTTACCAAAAATTACAAAAATATTCACCAAAATTAGAGAATTGAAGATATCATTACAAAATGAACAAATGTGAGAGAGGTCCACATGTAGTACCTATATATGTAATATCAAAGCAATCGGACTTGCGGTTTTCAACAAGAAGTCGAAAATATCACTTTTTACCAAAAATGACAAAAATATTCACCAAAATTAGAGAATTAAAGATATCATTACAAAATGAACAAATCTGAGAGAGGTCCACATGTAGTACCTATATATGTAATATCAAAGCAATTGGACTTGCGGTTTTCAACAAGAAGTCGAAAATATCACTTTTTACCAAAAATTACAAAAATATTCACCAAAATTAGAGAATTAAAGATATCATTACAAAATGAACAAATCTGAGAGAGGTCCACATGTAGTACCTATATATGTAATATCAAAGCAATTGGACTTGCGGTTTTCAACAAGAAGTCGAAAATATCACTTTTTACCAAAAATTACAAAAATATTCACCAAAATTAGAGAATTAAAGATATCATTACAAAATGAACAAATCTGAGAGAGGTCCACATGTAGTACCTATATACGTAATATCAAAGCAATTGGACTTGCGGTTTTCAACAAGAAGTCGAAAATATCACTTTTTACCAAAAATTACAAAAATATTCACCAAAATTAGAGAATTAAAGATATCATTACAAAATGAACAAATCTGAGAGAGGTCCACATGTAGTACCTATATATGTAATATCAAAGCAATTGGACTTGCGGTTTTCAACAAGAAGTCGAAAATATCACTTTTTACCAAAAATTACAAAAATATTCACCAAAATTAGAGAATTGAAGATATCATTACAAAATGAACAAATCTGAGAGAGGTCCACATGTAGTACCTATATATGTAATATCAAAGCAATTGGACTTGCGGTTTTCAACAAGAAGTCGAAAATATCACTTTTTACCAAAAATGACAAAAATATTCACCAAAATTAGAGAATTAAAGATATCATTACAAAATGAACAAATCTGAGAGAGGTCCACATGTAGTACCTATATATGTAATATCAAAGCAATTGCACTTGCGGTTTTCAACAAGAAGTCGAAAATATCACTTTTTACCAAAAATGACAAAAATATTCACCAAAATTAGAGAATTAAAGATATCATCACAAAACGAACAAATCTGAGAGAGGTCCACATGTAGTACCTATATATGTAATATCAAAGCAATCGGACTTACAGTTTTCAACAAGAAGTCGAAAATATCACTTTTTACCAAAAATGACAAAAATATTCACCAAAATTAGAGAATTGAAGATATCATCACAAAATGAACAAATCTGAGAGAGGTCCACATGTAGTACCTATATATGTAATATCAAAGCAATTGCACTTGCGTTTTTTAACAAGAAGTCGAAAATATCACTTTTTACCAAAAATGACAAAAATATTCACCAAAATTAGAGAATTGAAGATATCATCACGAAATAAACAAATCTGAGAGAGGTCCACATGTAGTACCTATATATGTAGTATCAAAGCAATTGGATTTGCGGTTTTTAACAAGAAGTCGAAAATATCACTTTTCACCAAACAATGACAAAAATATTCACCAAAATTAGAGAATTAAAGATATCATTACAAAATGAACAAATCTGAGAGAGGTCCACATGTAGTACCTATATATGTAATATCAAAGCATTTGCACTTGCGGTTTTTAACAAGAAGTCGAAAATATCAGTTTATACCAAAAATGACAAAAATATTCACCAAAATTAGAGAATTAAAGATATCATTACAAAATGAACAAATCTGAGAGAGGTCCACATGTAGTACCTATATATGTAATATCAAAGCATTTGCACTTGCGGTTTTTAACAAGAAGTCGAAAATATCAGTTTTTACCAAAAATGACAAAAATATTCACCAAAATTAGAGAATTAAAGATATCATTACAAAATGAACAAATCTGAGAGAGGTCCACATGTAGTACCTATATATGTAATATCAAAGCAATAGCACTTGCGTTTTTTAACAAGAAGTCGAAAATATCAGTTTTTACCAAAAATGACAAAAATATTCACCAAAATTAGAGAATTAAAGATATCATTACAAAATGAACAAATCTGAGAGAGGTCCACATGTAGTACCTATATATATAATATCAAAGCAATTGCACTTGCGGTTTTTAACAAGAAGTCGAAAATATCAGTTTTTACCAAAAATGACAAAAATATTCACCAAAATTAAAGAATTAAAGATATCATTACAAAATTAACAAATCTGAGAGAGGTCCACATGTAGTACCTATAGATGTAATATCAAAGCAATTGCACCTGCGGTTTTTAACAAGAACTCGAAAATATA
>NW_003137263.1:0-10988 GCF_000003605.2 Saccoglossus kowalevskii
GCACGTAGTGGTTTAAGTGTACGCACGTGCAAAGTGTCAAAGTCATTGCAAAGTTGTGCAAAGTATGCAAAGTGGTAGATGTATTTGCATAAATGACTAAGTTGTTGGCTTATAGAAACGCGCAGTTCTAAAGTCGCCAAGTTTAATAAAAGCCATTTGAAAGCAGCTTGTAGATGTTCACGTGAGTTGACTATAAAATGTTAGAAAACAGCGTGCAAAGTTGGAAAAAACGAAAGAAATGTTGGCGGAGTTGCTTGTATATATAACCTAAGTCATTATCATGACAACCCCGCAGTTAAATGTCGAAAATATTAAGTAAATGTTCCGAGAATGCCTCATATGTAAGCAGATTGTCACAACAGTCAACCAAAAAGTCGACTACAAACTGCTTACAAAGTTGTGAAAAGCGATTGCAAAGTTGGTATTTTGATTTGGGATTGTTACCTGTGATATCATTTTAACAAGTCCCATAGTTAAAAGCTCGAAAATGTGAATAAATATTTCGTTTATTGATGTTAAATTACCGTAGTCTTACTCCAAGTATGTAGATGTCATAGGTCAATTCTAGAAGATATTTGCGTAGGCGATATCGATTTTAAAACATCTCAAAACCTGAAATAGCCGGGAATTCGGCCTAATTGCATGTTTTCTATGCAGTTGTGTGGTTAGGTGACCGATAAATGTTTGAGGTAAAGCGCAATCAGTCGTGGTTAGTACTTGCATGGGAGACTCCCTGAGTAAACGAGCTGTTGAATTTTTTTTTTTTGTTTCATCACATACATGAGAAAAGATATACTTCAACATTTCTGCATTTTCTTCCTGTGATGTCAATCATTTATGTAGAAATCGTGGCATTTTGTAACTTTTTAACTAATGGAAAGTTTCGAAATCCTTCTAATTTTCAAGTACAAGTTGTTGATGCTGTCGGCACGTAGTGGGTTTTAAGTTGTTAACGCACCGTGCAAAGTTGTTCAAAGTCATTGCAAAGTTGTGCAAAGTTATTGCAAAGTTGGAAGATGTATTTTGCATAAATGACCTAAGTTGTTGGCTTATAGAAACGCGCAGTTCTAAAGTCGACAAGTTTAATAAAAGCCATTTGAAAGAAGCTTATAGATGTTCACGTGAGTTGACTGTAAAATGTTAGAAAACAGCGTGCAAAGTTGGAAAAACGAAAGAAATGTTGGCGGAGTTGCTTGTATATATAACCTAAGTCATTATCATGACAACCCCGCAGTTAAATGTCGAAAATATTAAGTAAATGTTCCGAGAATGCCTCATATGTAAGCAGATTGTCACAACAGTCAACCAAAATGTCGACTACAAACTGCTTACAAAGTTGTGAAAAGCGATTGCAAAGTTGGTATTTTCATTTGGGATTGTTAACTGTGATATCATATTAACAAGTTCCATAGTTAAAAGTTCGAAAATATGAATAAAGATTTCGTTAATTGATGTTAAATTACCGTAGTCTTACTCCAAGTATGTAGATGTCATAGGTCAATTCTAGAAGATATTTGCGTAGACGATATCGATTTTAAAACATCTCAAAACCTGAAGTAGCCTGGAATTCGACCTAATTGCTTGTTTTCTATGCAGTTATGTGGTTAGGTGACCGATGAATGTTTGAGGTAAAGCGCAATCGGGCGTGGTTAGTACTTGCATGGGAGACGCCCTGTGTAAACGAGCTGTTGATTTTTTTTTTCATCACAGACATGGAAAAGATATACTTCAACATTTCTGCATTTTTCTTCCTGTGATGTCAATCATTTATTGTAGAAAATCGTGGCATTTTTGTAACTTTTTTAACTAATGGAAAGTTTCGAAATTCCTTCTAATTTTCAAGTACAAGTTGTTAATGCTGTCGGCACGTAGTGGGTTTTAAGTTGTTAACGCACCGTGCAAAGTTGTTCAAAGTCATTGCAAAGTTGTGCAAAGTTATTGCAAAGTTGGTAGATGTATTTGCATAAATGACCTAAGTTGTTGGCTTATAGAAACGCGCAGTTGTAAAGTCGACAAGTTTAATAAAAGCCATTTGAAAGCAGCTTATAGATGTTCACGTGAGTTGACTGTAAAATGTTAGAAAACAGCGTGCAAAGTTGGAAAAAACGAAAGAAATGTTGGCGGAGTTGCTTGTATATATAACCTAAGTCATTATCATGACAACCCCGCAGTTAAATGTCGAAAATATTAAGTAAATGTTCCGAGAATGCCTCATATGTAAGCAGATTGTCACAACAGTCAACCAAAAAGTCGACTACAAACTGCTTACAAAGTTGTGAAAAGCGATTGCAAAGTTGGTATTTTGATTTGGGATTGTTACCTGTGATATCATTTTAACAAGTTCCATAGTTAAAAGCTCGAAAATGTGAATAAAGATTTCGTTAATTGATGTTAAATTACCGTAGTCTTACTCCAAGTATGTAGATGTCATAGGTCAATTCTAGAAGATATTTGCGTAGACGATATCGATTTTAAAACATCTCAAAACCTGAAATAGCCGGGAATTCGACATAATTGCATGTTTTCTATGCAGTTGTGTGGTTAGGTGACCGATTAATGTTTGAGGTAAAGCGCAATCGGGCGTGGTTAGTACTTGCATGGGAGACGCCCTGAGTAAACGAGCTGTTGATTTTTTTTTTTTTCATCACAGACATGGAAAAGATATACTTCAACATTTCTGCATTTTTCTTCCTGTGATGTCAATCATTTATTGTAGAAAATCGTGGCATTTTTGTAACTTTTTTAACTAATGGAAAGTTTCGAAATTCCTTCTAATTTTCAAGTACAAGTTGTTGATGCTGTCGGCACGTAGTGGGTTTTAAGTTGTTAACGCACCGTGCAAAGTTGTTCAAAGTCATTGCAAAGTTGTGCAAAGTTATTGCAAAGTTGGTAGATGTATTTACATAAATGACCTAAGTCGTTGGCTTATAGAAACGCGCAGTTGTAAAGTCGACAAGTTTAATAAAAGCCATTTGAAAGCAGCTTATAGATGTTCACGTGAGTTGACTGTAAAATGTTAGAAAACAGCGTGCAAAGTTGGAAAAAACGAAAGAAATGTTGGCGGAGTTGCTTGTATATATAACCTAAGTCATTATCATGACAACCCCGCAGTTAAATGTCGAAAATATTAAGTAAATGTTCCGAGAATGCCTCATATGTAAGCAGATTGTCACAACAGTCAACGGAAAAGTCGACTACAAACTGCTTACAAAGTTGTGAAAAGCGATTGCAAAGTTGGTATTTTCATTTGGGATTGTTACCTGTGATATCATTTTAACAAGTCCCATAGTTAAAAGCTCTAAAATGTGAATAAATATTTCGTTAATTGATGTTAAATTACCGTAGTCTTACTCCAAGTATGTAGATGTCATAGGTCAATTCTAGAAGATATTTGCGTAGGCGATATCGATTTTAAAACATCTCAAAACCTAAAATAGCCGGGAATTCAGCCTAATTGCATGTTTTCTATGCAGTTGTGTGGTTAGGTGACCGATAAATGTTTGAGGTAAAGCGCATTCGGGCGTGGTTAGTACTTGCATGGGAGACTCCCTGAGTAAACGAGCTGTTGAATTTTTTTTTGTTTCATCACAGACATGGAAAAGATATACTTCAACATTTCTGCATTTTTCTTCCTGTGATGTCAATCCTTTATTGTAGAAAATCGTGGCATTTTTGTAACTTTTTTAACTAATGGAAAGTTTCGAAATTCCTTCTAATTTTCAAGTACAAGTTGTTGATGCTGTCGGCACGTAGTGGGTTTTAAGTTGTTAACGCACCGTGCAAAGTTGGTCAAAGTCATTCCAAAGTTGTGCAAAGTTATTGCAAAGTTGGTAGATGTATTTGTATAAATGACCTAAGTTGTTGGCATATGGAAATGTGCAGTTGTAAAGTCGACAAATTTAATAAAAGCCATTTGAAAGCAGCTTAAAGATGTTCACGTGAGTTGACTGTAAAATGTTAGAAAACAGCGTGCAAAGTTGGAAAAAACGAAAGAAATGTTGGCGGAGTTGCTTGTATATATAACCTAAGTCATTATCATGACAACCCCGCAGTTAAATGTCGAAAATATTAAGTAAATGTTCCGAGAATGTCTCATATGTAAGCAGATTGTCACAACAGTCAACCAAAAAGTCGACTACAAACTGCTTACAAAGTTGTGAAAAGCGATTGCAAAGTTGGTATTTTCATTTGGGATTGTTACCTATGATATCATTTTAACAAGTCCCATAGTTAAAAGCTCGAAAATGTAAATAAATATTTCGTTAATTGATGTTAAATTACCGTAGTCTTACTCCAAGTATGTAGATGTCATAGGTCAATTCTAGAAGATATTTGCGTAGGCGATATCGATTTTAAAACATCTCAAAACCTGAAATAGCCGGGAATTCGGCCTAATTGCATGTTTTCTATGCAGTTGTGTGGTTAGGTGACCGATAAATGTTTGAGGTCAAGCGCAATCGGTCGTGGTTAGTACTTGCATGGGAGACTCCCTGAGTAAACGAGCTGTTGAATTTTTTTTTGTTTCATCACAGACATGGAAAAGATATACTTCAACATTTCTGCATTTTTCTTCCTGTGATGTCAATCATTTATTGTAGAAAATCGTGGCATTTTTGTAACTTTTTTAAGTAATGGAAAGTTTCGAAATTCCTTCTAATTTTCAAGTACAAGTTGTTGATGCTGTCGGCACGTAGTGGGTTTTAAGTTGTTAACGCACCGTGCAAAGTTGTTCAAAGTCATTGCAAAGTTGTGCAAAGTTATTGCAAAGTTGGTAGATGTATTTGCATAAATGACCTAAGTTGTTGGCTTATAGAAACGCGCAGTTCTAAAGTCGACAAGTTAAATAAAAGCCATTTGAAAGCAGCTTATAGATGTTCACGTGAGTTGACTGTAAAATGTTAGAAAATAGCGTGCAAAGTTGGAAAAAACGAAAGAAATGTTGGCGGAGTTGCTTGTATATATAACCTAAGTTATTATCATGACAACCCCGAAGTTAAATGTCGAAAATATTAAGTAAATGTTCCGAGAATGCCTCATATGTAAGCAGATTGTCACAACAGTCAACCAAAAAGTCGACTACAAACTGCTTACAAAGTTGTGAAAAGCGATTGCAAACTTGGTATTTTCATTCGGGATTGTTACCTGTGATATCATATTAACATGTCCCATAGTTAAAAGTTCGATAATGTGAATAAAGATTTCGTTAATTGATGTTAAATTACCGTAGTCTTACTCCAAGTATGTAGATGTCATAGGTCAGTTCTAGAAGATATTTGCGTAGACGATATCGATTTTAAAACATCTCAAAACCTGAAATAGCCGGGAATTCGGCCTAATTGCAGGTTTTCTATGCAGTTGTGTGGTTAGGTGACCGATGAATGTTTGAGGTAAAGCGCAATCGGGCGTGGTTAGTATTTGCATGGGAGACTCCCTGAGTAAACGAGCTGTTGATTTTTTTTTGTTTCATCACAGACATGGAAAAGATATACTTCAACATTTCGGCATTTTTCTTCCTGTGATGTCAATCATTTATTGTAGAAAATCGTGGCATTTTTGTAACTTTTTTAACTAATGGAAAGTTTCGAAATTCCTTCTAATTTTCAAGTACAAGTTGTTGATGCTGTCGGCACGTAGTGGGTTTTAAGTTGTTAACGCACCGTGCAAAGTTGTTCAAAGTCATTGCCAAGTTGTGCAAAGTTATTGCAAAGTTGGTAGATGTATTTGCATAAATGACCTAAGTTGTTGGCTTATAGAAACGCGCAGTTCTAAAGTCGACAAGTTTAATAAAAGCCATTTGAAAGCAGCTTATAGATGTTCACGTGAGTTGACTGTAAAATGTTAGAAAACAGCGTGCAAAGTTGGAAAAAACGAAAGAAATGTTGGCGGAGTTGCTTGTATATATAACCTAAGTCATTATCATGACAACCCCGCAGTTAAATGTCGAAAATATTAAGTAAATGTTCCGAGAATGCCTCATATGTAAGCAGATTGTCACAACAGTCAACCAAAAAGTCGACTACAAACTGCTTACAAAGTTGTGAAAAGCGATTGCAAAGTTGGTATTTTCATTTGGGATTGTTACCTGTGATATCATTTTAACAAGTCCCATAGTTAAAAGCTCGAAAATGTGAATAAAGATTTCGTTAATTGATGTTAAATTACCGTAGTCTTACTCCAAGTATGTAGATGTCATAGGTCAATTCTAGAAGATATTTGCGTAGACGATATCGATTTTAAAACATCTCAAAACCTGAAATAGCCGGGAATTCGGCCTAATTCCATGTTTTCTATGCAGTTGTGTGGTTAGGTGACCGATGAATGTTTGAGGTAAAGCGCAATCGGGCGTGGTTAGTACTTGCATGGGAGACTCCCTGAGTAAACGAGCTGTTGAATTTTTTTTTTGTTTCATCACAGATATGGAAAAGATATACTTCAACATTTCTGCATTTTTCTTCCTGTGATGTCAATCATTTATTGTAGAAAAATCGTGGCATTTTTGTAACTTTTTTAACTAATGGAAAGTTTCGAAATTCCTTCCAATTTTCAAGTACAAGTTGTTGATGCTGTCGGCACGTAGTGGGTTTTAAGTTGTTAACGCACCGTGCAAAGTTGTTCAAAGTCATTGCAAAGTTGTGCAAAGTTATTGCAAAGTTGTTAGATGTGTTTGCATAAATGACCTAAGTTGTTGGCTTATAGAAACGCGCAGTTATAAAGTCGACAAGTTTAATAAAAGCCAGTTGAAAGCAGCTTATATATGGTCACGTGACTTGACTGTAAAATGTTAGAAAACAGCGTGCAAAGTTGGAAAAAACGAAAGAAATGTTGGCGGAGTTGCTTGTATATATAACCTAAGTCATTATCATAACAACCCCGCAGTTAAATTTCGAAAACATTAAGTAAATGTTCCGGGAATGCCTCATATAGAAGAAGATTATCACAACAGTCACTGGAAAGTCGACAACAAACTGCTTACAAAGTTGTGAAAAGCGATTGCAAAGTTGGTAGTTTCATTCGGAATTGTTACATGTGATATCATATTAACAAGTCGAACATGTGAATAAATATTTCGTAAATTGATGTTAAATCACCGTAGACTTACTCCAAGTATGTAGAGGTCATAGTCAATTCTAGAAGATACTTATGTAACGATATCGATTTTAAACATCCCAAAACCTGAAATAGCCTCGAATTCGCTTTAATTTCTAATGATCTATGCTGTTTGTGTTAGTGACCGATAAATGTTTAAAGTAAAGCACAAACGGGCGCGGTAGTACTGCATGGGAGACTCCCCGAGTAAACGAGCTGTGATTTTTTTTCATTACAAACATGGAAAGATATTGGCAACATTTCTGCATTTTTTCTTCTGCGATGTCAAACATTTATAGCAGAAAATCGTGGCATTTTTGTAACTTTTTGAACTAAAGAAAAGTTTCGAAATTCTTTCTAATTTTCAAGTACAAGTTGTTGATGCTGTCGGCACGCAGTGGGTTTTAAGTTGTTAACGCACCGTGCAAAATTGTTCAAAGTCATTGCAAAGTTGTGCAAAGTTATTGCAAAGTTTGTAGATGTACTTGTATAAATGACCTAAGTTGTTGGCTTATAGAAACGCGCAGTTGTAAAGTCGACAAGTTTATGAAAAGCCAGTTGAAAGCAGCTTATAGATGGTCACGTGAGTTGACTGTAAAATATTAGAAAATAGCGTGCAAAGTTACAAAAAACGAAAGAAATGTTGGAGGAGTTGCTTGTATATATATAACCCAAGTCATTATCATGACAACCCCGCAGTTAAATGTTTAAAACATTGAGTAAATATTCCGAGAATGCCTCATATATAACCAGATTATCACAACAGTCACCGAAAAGTCGACAACAAACTGCTTACAAAGTTATGAAAAGCGATTTCAAAGTTGGTAGTTTCATTCGGGATTGTTACCTGTGATATCATATTAACAAGTCCCGTGGTTAAAAGTTTGAACATGTGAATAAATATATCGTAAATTGATGTTAAATTACCGTAGTCTTACTCCAAGTATGCAGAGGTCATAGGTCAATTCTAGAAGATACTTGTGTAAACAATATCGATTTTAAAACATCCCAAAACCTGAAATAGCCTCGAATTCTGCCTAATTTAAAATTATCTATGCAGTTTTGTGGTTAGGTGACCGATAAATGTTTAAAGCAAAGCACAATCGGGCGTGGTTAATACTTGCATGGGAGACTCCCCGAGTAAACGAGCTGTTGAATTTTTTTTTTATTACAAACATGGAAAAGATAGTCGGCAACATTTCTGCATTTTTTCTTCCTGTGATGTCAAACATTTATAGCAGAAAATCGTGGCATTTTTGTAAGTTTTTAAACTAAAGAAAAGTTTCGCAATTGCTTCTAATTTTCAAATACAAGTTGTTGATGCTGTCGGCACGTAGTGGGTTTTATGTTGTAAACGCGGCGTGCAAAATTGTTCAAAGTCATTGCAAAGTTGTGCAAAGTTATTGCAAAGTTTGTAGATGTACTTGTATAAATGACCTAAGTTGTTGGCTTATAGAAACGCGCAGTTGTAAAGTCGACAAGTTTATTAAAAGCCAGTTGAAAGCAGATTATAGATGGTCACGTGAGTTGACTGTAAAATATTAGAAAATAGCGTGCAAAGTTGTAAAAAACGAAAGAAATGTTGGCGGAGTTGCTTGTATATATATAACCTAAGTCATTTTAATGACAACCCCGCAGTTAAATGTCTAAAACATTGAGTAAATATTCCGAGAATGCCTCATATATAACCAGATTATCACAACAGTCACCGAAAAGTCGACAACAAACTGCTTACACAGTTATGAAAAGCGATTTCAAAGTTGGTAGTTTCATTCGGGATTGTTACCTGTGATATCATATTAACAAGTCCCGTGGTTAAAAGTTTGAACATGTGAATAAATATATCGTAAATTGATGTTAAATTACCGCAGTCTTACTCCAAGTATGCAGAGGTCATAGGTCAATTCTAGAAGATACTTGTGTTAACGATATCGATTTTAAAACATCCCAAAACCTGAAATAGCCTCTAATTCTGCTTAATTTCAAATGATCTATGCAATTGTGTGGTTAGGTGGCCGATAAATGTTTAAAGTAAAGCACAATGGGGCGTGGTTTGTACTTGCATGGGAGACTCCCCGAGTAAACGAGCTGTTGAATTTCTTTTTTCATTACAAACATGGAAAAGATATTCGGCAACATTTCTGCATTTTTACTTCCTGTGATGTCAAACATTTATAGCAAAAAAGCGTGGCATTTTTGTAACTTTTTGAACTAAAGAAAAGTTAGGCAATTGCTTCTAATTTTCAAGTACAAGTTGTTTATGCTGTCGGCACGTAGTGGGTTTTATGTTGTTAACGCGGCATGCAAAATTGTTCAAAGTCATTGCAAAGTTGTGCAAATTTATTGCAAAGTTTGTAGATGTACTTGTATAAATGACCTGAGTTGTTGGCTTATAGAAACGCGCAGTTGTAAATACGACAAGTTTATTAAAAGCCAGTTGAAAGCAGATTATAGATGGTCACGTGAGTTGACTGTAAAATATTAGAAACTAGCGTGCAAAGTTGTAAAAAACGAAAGAAATGTTGGCGGAGTTGCTTGTATATATATAACCTAAGTCATTATCATGACAACCCCGCAGTTAAATGTCTAAAACATTAAGTAAATGTTCCGAGAATGCCTCATATATAA
This sequence comes from Saccoglossus kowalevskii, assembly GCF_000003605.2. Classification (NCBI taxonomy): domain Eukaryota; kingdom Metazoa; phylum Hemichordata; class Enteropneusta; family Harrimaniidae; genus Saccoglossus; species Saccoglossus kowalevskii. The sequence goes on from NW_003137263.1 coordinate 9,715, forward strand.
GCAGTTTATCACAACAGTCACCGGAAAGTCGACAACAAACTGCTTACAAAGTTGTGAAAAACGATTTCAAAGTTGGTAGTTTCATTCGGGATTGTTACGTGTGATATCATATTAACAAGTCCCATGGTTAAAAGTTCGAACATGTGAATAAATATATCGTAAATTGATGTTAAATTACCGTAGTCTTACTCCAAGTATGCAGAGGTCATAGGTCAATTCTAGAAGATACTTGTGTAAACGATATCGATTTTAAAACATCCGAAAACCTGAAATAGCCTCGAATTCTGCTTAATTTGAAATGATCTATGCAGTTGTGTGGTTAGGTGACCGATAAATGATTTAAGTAAAGCACAATCGGTCGTGGTTAGTACTTGCAGGGAGACTCCCCGAGTAAACGAGCTGTTGAATTTTTTTTTCATTCATACATTGAAAAGATATTCGGCATCATTTCTGCATTTTTTCTTCCTGTGATGTCAAACATTTATAGCAGAAAATCGTGGCATTTTTATAACTTTTTGAACTAAAGAAAAGTTTCGCAATTGCTTCTAATTTTCAAGTACAAGTTGTTGATGTTGTCGGCACGTAGTGGGTTTTATGTTGTTAACGCGGCGTGCAAAATTGTTCAAAGTCATTGCAAAGTTGTGCAAAGTTATTGCAAAGTTTGTAGATGTACTTGCATAAATGACCTGAGTTGTTGGCTTATAGAAACGCGCAGTTGTAAAGTCGACAAGTTTATTAAAAGCCAGTTGAAAGCCGCTTATAGATGGTCACGTGAGTTGACTATAAAATGTTAGAAAACAGCGAGCAAAGTTGTAAAACACGAAAGAAATGTTGGCGGAGTTGCTTGTATATATAACCTAAGTCATTATCATAACAACCCCGCAGTAAAATTTCGAAAACATTAAGTAAATGTTCCGAGAATGCCTCATATATAAGCAGAGTATCACAACAGTCACCGGAAAGTCGACAACAAACTGCTTACAAATTTGTGAAAAGCGATTGCAAAGTTGGTAGTTTCATTCGAGATTGTTACCTGCGATATCATATTAATAAGTCCTATAGTTAAAAGTTCGAACATGTGAATAAATATTTCGTAAATTGATGTTAAATTAGCGTAGTCTTACTCCAAGTATGTAGAGGTCATAGGTCAATTCTTGAAGATACTTGTGTAAACGATATCAGTTTTAAAACATCCCAAAACCTGAAATAGCCTCGAAATCGGCATAATTTCAAATGATCTATGCAGTTGTGTGGTTTGGTGACCGATAAATGTT
>NW_003137272.1:0-15606 GCF_000003605.2 Saccoglossus kowalevskii
GCATTGTAATACACTGCAGTCCCATAACATGTACAGGTTGCCTTGCATTGCAATTACACTGCAGTCCCATAACATGTACAGGTTGGCTTGCATGCAATTGCAATTACACTTGCAGTCCCATAACATGTACAGGTTGCCCTGCATTGTAATTACACTTGCAGTCCCATAACATGTACAGGTTGCCTTGCATTGTAATTACACTTGCAGTCCCATAACATGTACAGGTTACCTTGCATTGTAATTACACTGGCAGTCCCATAACATGTACAGGTTACCTTGCATTGTAATTACACTTGCAGTCCCATAACATGTACAGGTTGCCTTGCATTGTAATTACACTTGCAGTCCTGTAACATGTACAGGTTACCATGCATTGTAATTACACTTGCAGTCCCATAACATGTACAGGTTGCCTTGCATTGTAATTACACTTGCAGTCCTGTAACATGTACAGGTTACCTTGCATTGTAATTACACTTGCAGTCCCATAACATGTACAGGTTACCTTGCATTATAATTACACTTGCAGTCCTGTAACATGTACAGGTTACCTTGCATTGTAATTACACTTGCAGTCCCATAACATGTACAGGTTACATTGCATTGTAATTACACTTGCAGTCGCATAACATGTACAGGTTACCTTGCATTGTAATTACACTTGCAGTCCTGTAACATGTACAGGTTGCCTTGCATTGTAATTACACTTGCAGTCCCGTAACATGTACAGGTTGCCTTGCATTGTAATTACACTTGCAGTCCCATAACATGTACAGGTTACCTTGCATTGTAATTACACTTGCAGTCCCGTAACATGTACAGGTTGCCTTGCATTGTAATTACACTTGCAGTCCCATAACATGTACAGGTTGCCTTGCATTGTAATTACACTTGCAGTTTCGTAACATGTACAGGTTGCCTTGCATTGTAATTACACTTGCAGTCCCGTAACATGTACAGGTTGCCTTGCATTGTAATTACACTTGCAGTCCCATAACATGTACAGGTTGCCTTGCATTGTAATTACACTTGCAGTCCCATAACATGTACAGGTTGCCTTGCATTGTAATTACACTTGCAGTCCCATAACATGTACAGGTTGCCTTGCATTGCAATTACACTTGCAGTCCCATAACATATACAGGTTGTCTTGCATTGTAATTACACTTGCAGTCCCATAACACGTACAGGTTGCCTTGCATTGTAATTACACTTGCAGTCCCATAACATGTACAGGTTGCCTTGCATTGTAATTACACTTGCAGTCCCATAACATGTACAGGTTGCCTTGCATTGCAATTACACTTGCAGTCCCATAACATGTACAGGTTGTCTTGCATTGCAATTGCAATTACACTTGCAGTCCCATAACATGTACAGGTTGCCCTGCATTGTAATTACACTTGCAGTCCCATAACATGTACAGGTTGCCTTGCATTGTAATTACACTTGCAGTCCCATAACATGTACAGGTTACCTTGCATTGTAATTACACTTGCAGTCCCATAACATGTACAGGTTACCTTGCATTGTAATTACACTTGCAGTCCCATAACATGTACAGGATGCCTTGCATTGTAATTACACTTGCAGTCCCATAACATGTACAGGTTACCTTGCATTGTAATTACACTTGCAGTCCTGTAACATGTACAGGTTGCCCTGCATTGTAATTACACTTGCAGTCCCATAACATGTACAGGTTACCTTGCATTGTAATTACACTTGCAGTCCTGTAACATGTACAGGTTGCCCTGCATTGTAATTACACTTGCAGTCCCATAACATGTACAGGTTACCTTGCATTGTAATTACACTTGCAGTCCTGTAACATGTACAGGTTGCCTTGCATTGTAATTACACTTGCAGTCGCATAACATGTACAAGTTACCTTGCATTGTAATTACACTTGCAGTCCCATAACATGTACAGGTTACCTTGCATTATAATTACACTTGCAGTCCTGTAACATGTACAGGTTGCCTTGCATTGTAATTACACTTGCAGTCGCATAACATGTACAGGTTACCTTGCATTGTAATTACACTTGCAGTCCCATAACATGTACAGGTTGCCTTGCATTGTAATTACACTTGCAGTCCCATAACATGTACAGGTTGCCTTGCATTGTAATTACACTTGCAGTCCCGTAACATGTACAGGTTGCCTTGCATTGTAATTACACTTGCAGTTCCATAACATGTACAGGTTGCCTTACATTGTAATCACACTTGCAGTCCCGTAACATGTACAGGTTGCCTTGCATTGTAATTACACTTGCAGTTCCATAACATGTACAGGTTGCCTTGCATTGTAATTACACTTGCAGTCCCATAACATGTACAGGTTGCCTTGCATTGTAATTACACTTGCAGTCCCGTAACATGTACAGGTTGCCTTGCATTGTAATTACACTTGCAGTCCCATAACATGTACAGGTTACCTTGCATTGTAATTACACTTGCAGTCCCGTAACATGTACAGGTTGCCTTGCATTGTAATTACACTTGCAGTCCCATAACATGTACAGGTTGCCTTGCATTGTAATTACACTTGCAGTTCCGTAACATGTACAGGTTGCCTTGCATTGTAATTACACTTGCAGTCCCATAACATGTACAGGTTGTCTTGCATTGCAATTGCAATTACACTTGCAGTCCCATAACATATACAGGTTGTCTTGCATTGCAATTGCAATTACACTTGCAGTCCCATAACATGTACAGGTTACCTTGCATTGTAATTACACTTGCAGTCCCATAACATGTACAGGTTACCTTGCATTGTAATTACACTTGCAGTCCCATAACATGTACAGGATGCCTTGCATTGTAATTACACTTGCAGTCCCATAACATGTACAGGTTACCTTGCATTGTAATTACACTTGCAGTCCTGTAACATGTACAGGTTGCCCTGCATTGTAATTACACTTGCAGTCCCATAACATGTACAGGTTACCTTGCATTGTAATTACACTTGCAGTCCTGTAACATGTACAGGTTGCCCTGCATTGTAATTACACTTGCAGTCCCATAACATGTACAGGTTACCTTGCATTGTAATTACACTTGCAGTCCCATAACATGTACAGGTTACCTTGCATTATAATTACACTTGCAGTCCCATAACATGTACAGGTTACCTTGCATTGTAATTACACTTGCAGTCCTGTAACATGTACAGGTTACCTTGCATTGTAATTACACTTGCAGTCGCATAACATGTACAGGTTACCTTGCATTGTAATTACACTTGCAGTCCTGTAACATGTACAGGTTGCCTTGCATTGTAATTACACTTGCAGTCGCATAACATGTACAGGTTACCTTGCATTGTAATTACACTTGCAGTCCCATAACATGTACAGGTTACCTTGCATTATAATTACACTTGCAGTCCTGTAACATGTACAGGTTGCCTTGCATTGTAATTACACTTGCAGTCGCATAACATGTACAGGTTACCTTGCATTGTAATTACACTTGCAGTCCCATAACATGTACAGGTTGCCTTGCATTGTAATTACACTTGCAGTCCCATAACATGTACAGGTTGCCTTGCATTGTAATTACACTTGCAGTCCCGTAACATGTACAGGTTGCCTTGCATTGTAATTACACTTGCAGTCCCATAACATGTACAGGTTGCCTTGCATTGTAATTACACTTGCAGTCCCATAACACGTACAGGTTGCCTTGCATTGTAATTACACTTGCAGTCCCATAACATGTACAGGTTGCCTTGCATTGTAATTACACTTGCAGTCCCATAACATGTACAGGTTGCCTTGCATTGCAATTACACTTGCAGTCCCATAACATGTACAGGTTGTCTTGCATTGCAATTGCAATTACACTTGCAGTCCCATAACATGTACAGGTTGCCCTGCATTGTAATTACACTTGCAGTCCCATAACATGTACAGGTTGCCTTGCATTGTAATTACACTTGCAGTCCCATAACATGTACAGGTTACCTTGCATTGTAATTACACTTGCAGTCCCATAACATGTACAGGTTACCTTGCATTGTAATTACACTTGCAGTCCCATAACATGTACAGGTTGCCTTGCATTGTAATTACACTTGCAGTCCTGTAACATGTACAGGTTACCATGCATTGTAATTACACTTGCAGTCCCATAACATGTACAGGTTGCCTTGCATTGTAATTACACTTGCAGTCCTGTAACATGTACAGGTTACCTTGCATTGTAATTACACTTGCAGTCGCATAACATGTACAGGTTACCTTGCATTGTAATTACACTTGCAGTCCCGTAACATGTACAGGTTGCCTTGCATTGTAATTACACTTGCAGTCGCATAACATGTACAAGTTACCTTGCATTGTAATTACACTTGCAGTCCCATAACATGTACAGGTTACCTTGCATTATAATTACACTTGCAGTCCTGTAACATGTACAGGTTGCCTTGCATTGTAATTACACTTGCAGTCGCATAACATGTACAGGTTACCTTGCATTGTAATTACACTTGCAGTCCCATAACATGTACAGGTTGCCTTGCATTGTAATTACATTTGCAGTCCCATAACATGTACAGGTTGCCTTGCATTGTAGTTACACTTGCAGTCCCGTAACATGTACAGGTTGCCTTGCATTGTAATTACACTTGCAGTTCCATAACATGTACAGGTTGCCTTGCATTGTAATCACACTTGCAGTCCCGTAACATGTACAGGTTGCCTTGCATTGTAATTACACTTGCAGTTCCATAACATGTACAGGTTGCCTTGTATTGTAATTACACTTGCAGTCCCATAACATGTACAGGTTGCCTTGCATTGTAATTACACTTGCAGTCCCGTAACATGTACAGGTTGCCTTGCATTGTAATTACACTTGCAGTCGCATAACATGTACAGGTTACCTTGCATTGTAATTACACTTGCAGTCCCGTAACATGTACAGGTTGCCTTGCATTGTAATTACACTTGCAGTCCCGTAACATGTACAGGTTGCCTTGCATTGTAATTACACTTGCAGTCCCATAACATGTACAGGTTACCTTGCATTGTAATTACACTTGCAGTCCCGTAACATGTACAGGTTGCCTTGCATTGTAATTACACTTGCAGTCCCATAACATGTACAGGTTGCCTTGCATTGTAATTACACTTGCAGTTTCGTAACATGTACAGGTTGCCTTGCATTGTAATTACACTTGCAGTCCCGTAACATGTACAGGTTGCCTTGCATTGTAATTACACTTGCAGTCCCATAACATGTACAGGTTGCCTTGCATTGTAATTACACTTGCAGTCCCATAACATGTACAGGTTGCCTTGCATTGTAATTACACTTGCAGTCCCATAACATGTACAGGTTGCCTTGCATTGCAATTACACTTGCAGTCCCATAACATATACAGGTTGTCTTGCATTGCAATTGCAATTACACTTGCAGTCCCATAACATGTACAGGTTACCTTGCATTGTAATTACACTTGCAGTCCCGTAACATGTACAGGTTGCCTTGCATTGTAATTACACTTGCAGTCCCATAACATGTACAGGTTGCCTTGCATTGTAATTACACTTGCAGTTCCGTAACATGTACAGGTTGCCTTGCATTGTAATTACACTTGCAGTCCCGTAACATGTACAGGTTGCCTTGCATTGTAATTACACTTGCAGTCCCATAACATGTACAGGTTGCCTTGCATTGTAATTACACTTGCAGTCCCATAACATGTACAGGTTGCCTTGCATTGTAATTACACTTGCAGTCCCATAACATGTACAGGTTGCCTTTCATTGCAATTACACTTGCAGTCCCATAACATGTACAGGTTGTCTTGCATTGCAATTGCAATTACACTTGCAGTCCCATAACATGTACAGGTTGCCCTGCATTGTAATTACACTTGCAGTCCCATAAACATGTACAGGTTGCCTTGCATTGTAATTACACTTGCAGTCCCATAACATGTACAGGTTGCCTTGTATTGTAATTACACTTGCAGTCCCATAACATGTACAGGTTGCCTTGCATTGTAATTACACTTGCAGTCCCGTAACATGTACAGGTTGCCTTGCATTGTAATTACACTTGCAGTCCTGTAACATGTACAGGTTGCCTTGCATTGTAATTACACTTGCAGTCCTGTAACATGTACAAGTTAACTTGCATTGTAATTACACTTGCAGTCCCATAACATGTACAGGTTACCTTGCATTGTAATTACACTTGCAGTCCCATAACATGTACAGGTTACCTTGCATTGTAATTACACTTGCAGTCCCATAACATGTACAGGTTACCTTGCATTATAATTACACTTGCAGTCCCATAACATGTACAGGTTGCCTTGCATTGTAATTACATTTGCAGTCCCATAACATGTACAGGTTGCCTTGCATTGTAGTTACACTTGCAGTCCCGTAACATGTACAGGTTGCCTTGCATTGTAATTACACTTGCAGTTCCATAACATGTACAGGTTGCCTTGCATTGTAATCACACTTGCAGTCCCGTAACATGTACAGGTTGCCTTGCATTGTAATTACACTTGCAGTTCCATAACATGTACAGGTTGCCTTGTATTGTAATTACACTTGCAGTCCCATAACATGTACAGGTTGCCTTGCATTGTAATTACACTTGCAGTCCCGTAACATGTACAGGTTGCCTTGCATTGTAATTACACTTGCAGTCCCATAACATGTACAGGTTACCTTGCATTGTAATTACACTTGCAGTCCCGTAACATGTACAGGTTGCCTTGCATTGTAATTACACTTGCAGTCCCATAACATGTACAGGTTGCCTTGCATTGTAATTACACTTGCAGTTCCGTAACATGTACAGGTTGCCTTGCATTGTAATTACACTTGCAGTCCCGTAACATGTACAGGTTGCCTTGCATTGTAATTACACTTGCAGTCCCATAACATGTACAGGTTGCCTTGCATTGTAATTACACTTGCAGTCCCATAACATGTACAGGTTGCCTTGCATTGTAATTACACTTGCAGTCCCATAACATGTACAGGTTGCCTTGCATTGCAATTACACTTGCAGTCCCATAACATGTACAGGTTGTCTTGCATTGCAATTGCAATTACACTTGCAGTCCCATAACATGTACAGGTTACCTTGCATTGTAATTACACTTGCAGTCCCGTAACATGTACAGGTTGCCCTGCATTGTAATTACACTTGCAGTCCCATAACATGTACAGGTTGCCTTGCATTGTAATTACACTTGCAGTCCCATAACATGTACAGGTTGCCTTGTATTGTAATTACACTTGCAGTCCCATAACATGTACAGGTTGCCTTGCATTGTAATTACACTTGCAGTCCCGTAACATGTACAGGTTGCCTTGCATTGTAATTACACTTGCAGTCCTGTAACATGTACAGGTTGCCTTGCATTGTAATTACACTTGCAGTCCTGTAACATGTACAAGTTAACTTGCATTGTAATTACACTTGCAGTCCCATAACATGTACAGGTTACCTTGCATTGTAATTACACTTGCAGTCCCATAACATGTACAGGTTACCTTGCATTGTAATTACACTTGCAGTCCCATAACATGTACAGGTTACCTTGCATTATAATTACACTTGCAGTCCCATAACATGTACAGGTTACCTTGCATTGTAATTACACTTGCAGTCCTGTAACATGTACAGGTTACCTTGCATTGTAATTACACTTGCAGTCGCATAACATGTACAGGTTACCTTGCATTGTAATTACACTTGCAGTCCTGTAACATGTACAGGTTGCCTTGCATTGTAATTACACTTGCAGTCGCATAACATGTACAGGTTACCTTGCATTGTAATTACACTTGCAGTCCCATAACATGTACAGGTTACCTTGCATTATAATTACACTTGCAGTCCTGTAACATGTACAGGTTGCCTTGCATTGTAATTACACTTGCAGTCGCATAACATGTACAGGTTACCTTGCATTGTAATTACACTTGCAGTCCCATAACATGTACAGGTTGCCTTGCATTGTAATTACACTTGCAGTCCCATAACATGTACAGGTTGCCTTGCATTGTAATTACACTTGCAGTCCCGTAACATGTACAGGTTGCCCTGCATTGTAATTACACTTGCAGTCCCATAACATGTACAGGTTGCCTTGCATTGTAATTACACTTGCAGTCCCATAACACGTACAGGTTGCCTTGCATTGTAATTACACTTGCAGTCCCATAACATGTACAGGTTGCCTTGCATTGTAATTACACTTGCAGTCCCATAACATGTACAGGTTGCCTTGCATTGCAATTACACTTGCAGTCCCATAACATGTACAGGTTGGCTTGCATTGCAATTGCAATTACACTTGCAGTCCCATAACATGTACAGGTTGCCCTGCATTGTAATTACACTTGCAGTCCCATAACATGTACAGGTTGCCTTGCATTGTAATTACACTTGCAGTCCCATAACATGTACAGGTTACCTTGCATTGTAATTACACTGGCAGTCCCATAACATGTACAGGTTACCTTGCATTATAATTACACTTGCAGTCCTGTAACATGTACAGGTTGCCTTGCATTGTAATTACACTTGCAGTCGCATAACATGTACAGGTTACCTTGCATTGTAATTACACTTGCAGTCCCATAACATGTACAGGTTGCCTTGCATTGTAATTACACTTGCAGTCCCATAACATGTACAGGTTGCCTTGCATTGTAATTACACTTGCAGTCCCGTAACATGTACAGGTTGCCTTGCATTGTAATTACACTTGCAGTCCCATAACATGTACAGGTTGCCTTGCATTGTAATTACACTTGCAGTCCCATAACACGTACAGGTTGCCTTGCATTGTAATTACACTTGCAGTCCCATAACATGTACAGGTTGCCTTGCATTGTAATTACACTTGCAGTCCCATAACATGTACAGGTTGCCTTGCATTGCAATTACACTTGCAGTCCCATAACATGTACAGGTTGGCTTGCATTGCAATTGCAATTACACTTGCAGTCCCATAACATGTACAGGTTGCCCTGCATTGTAATTACACTTGCAGTCCCATAACATGTACAGGTTGCCTTGCATTGTAATTACACTTGCAGTCCCATAACATGTACAGGTTACCTTGCATTGTAATTACACTGGCAGTCCCATAACATGTACAGGTTACCTTGCATTGTAATTACACTTGCAGTCCCATAACATGTACAGGTTGCCTTGCATTGTAATTACACTTGCAGTCCTGTAACATGTACAGGTTACCATGCATTGTAATTACACTTGCAGTCCCATAACATGTACAGGTTGCCTTGCATTGTAATTACACTTGCAGTCCTGTAACATGTACAGGTTACCTTGCATTGTAATTACACTTGCAGTCCCATAACATGTACAGGTTACCTTGCATTATAATTACACTTGCAGTCCTGTAACATGTACAGGTTACCTTGCATTGTAATTACACTTGCAGTCCCATACATGTACAGGTTCCCTTGCATTGTATTACATTGGCAGTCCCGTAACATGTACAGTTGCCTTGCATTGTAATTACACTGGCAGTCCCCATTACAAGTACCAGGTTGCTTTGCATGGTAATTCACTTGCAGTTTCGTACATGTACAGGTTGCCTTGCATTGTAATTACACTGCAGTCCCGTAACATGTACAGGTTGCCTTGCATTGTAATTACACTTGCAGTCCCATAACATGTACAGGTTGCCTTGCATTGTAATTACACTTGCAGTCCCATAACATGTACAGGTTGCCTTGCATTGTAATTACACTTGCAGTCCCATAACATGTACAGGTTGCCTTGCATTGCAATTACACTTGCAGTCCCATAACATATACAGGTTGTCTTGCATTGTAATTACACTTGCAGTCCCATAACACGTACAGGTTGCCTTGCATTGTAATTACACTTGCAGTCCCATAACATGTACAGGTTGCCTTGCATTGTAATTACACTTGCAGTCCCATAACATGTACAGGTTGCCTTGCATTGCAATTACACTTGCAGTCCCATAACATGTACAGGTTGTCTTGCATTGCAATTGCAATTACACTTGCAGTCCCATAACATGTACAGGTTGCCCTGCATTGTAATTACACTTGCAGTCCCATAACATGTACAGGTTGCCTTGCATTGTAATTACACTTGCAGTCCCATAACATGTACAGGTTACCTTGCATTGTAATTACACTTGCAGTCCCATAACATGTACAGGTTACCTTGCATTGTAATTACACTTGCAGTCCCATAACATGTACAGGTTGCCTTGCATTGTAATTACACTTGCAGTCCTGTAACATGTACAGGTTACCATGCATTGTAATTACACTTGCAGTCCCATAACATGTACAGGTTGCCTTGCATTGTAATTACACTTGCAGTCCTGTAACATGTACAGGTTACCTTGCATTGTAATTACACTTGCAGTCGCATAACATGTACAGGTTACCTTGCATTGTAATTACACTTGCAGTCCCGTAACATGTACAGGTTGCCTTGCATTGTAATTACACTTGCAGTCGCATAACATGTACAAGTTACCTTGCATTGTAATTACACTTGCAGTCCCATAACATGTACAGGTTACCTTGCATTGTAATTACACTTGCAGTCCCATAACATGTACAGGTTGCCTTGCATTGTAATTACACTTGCAGTCCCATAACATGTACAGGTTGCCCTGCATTGTAATTACACTTGCAGTCCTGTAACATGTACAGGTTGCCCTGCATTGTAATTACACTTGCAGTCCCATAACATGTACAGGTTGCCTTGCATTGTAATTACACTTGCAGTCCTGTAACATGTACAGGTTGCCCTGCATTGTAATTACACTTGCAGTCCCATAACATGTACAGGTTACCTTGCATTGTAATTACACTTGCAGTCCCATAACATGTACAGGTTACCTTGCATTGTAATTACACTTGCAGTCCCATAACATGTACAGGATGCCTTGCATTGTAATTACACTTGCAGTCCCATAACATGTACAGGTTACCTTGCATTGTAATTACACTTGCAGTCCTGTAACATGTACAGGTTGCCCTGCATTGTAATTACACTTGCAGTCCCATAACATGTACAGGTTGCCTTGCATTGTAATTACACTTGCAGTCCCATAACATGTACAGGTTACCTTGCATTGTAATTACACTTGCAGTCCCATAACATGTACAGGTTACCTTGCATTGTAATTACACTTGCAGTCCCATAACATGTACAGGTTACCTTGCATTTTAATTACACTTGCAGTCTCATAACATGTACAGGTTGCCTTGCATTGTAATTACACTTGCAGTCCCATAACATGTACAGGTTGCCTTGCATTGTAATTACACTTGCAGTCCAATAACATGAACAGGTTACCTTGCATTGTAATTACACTTGCAGTCCCGTAACATGTACAGGTTGCCTTGCATTGTAATTACACTTGCAGTCCTGTAACATGTACAGGTTGCCTTGCATTGTAATTACACTTGCAGTCCTGTAACATGTACAAGTTAACTTGCATTGTAATTACACTTGCAGTCCTGTAACATGTACAGGTTACATGTACCTTGCATTGTAATTACACTTGCAGTCCCATAACATGTACAGGTTACCTTGCATTGTAATTACACTTGCAGTCCCATAACATGTACAGGTTACCTTGCATTATAATTACACTTGCAGTCCCATAACATGTACAGGTTACCTTGCATTGTAATTACACTTGCAGTCCTGTAACATGTACAGGTTACCTTGCATTGTAATTACACTTGCAGTCGCATAACATGTACAGGTTACCTTGCATTGTAATTACACTTGCAGTCCTGTAACATGTACAGGTTGCCTTGCATTGTAATTACACTTGCAGTCGCATAACATGTACAGGTTACCTTGCATTGTAATTACACTTGCAGTCCCATAACATGTACAGGTTACCTTGCATTATAATTACACTTGCAGTCCTGTAACATGTACAGGTTGCCTTGCATTGTAATTACACTTGCAGTCCTGTAACATGTACAGGTTACCTTGCATTGTAATTACACTTGCAGTCGCATAACATGTACAGGTTACCTTGCATTGTAATTACACTTGCAGTCCTGTAACATGTACAGGTTGCCTTGCATTGTAATTACACTTGCAGTCGCATAACATGTACAGGTTACCTTGCATTGTAATTACACTTGCAGTCCCATAACATGTACAGGTTACCTTGCATTATAATTACACTTGCAGTCCTGTAACATGTACAGGTTGCCTTGCATTGTAATTACACTTGCAGTTCCATAACATGTACAGGTTGCCTTGTATTGTAATTACACTTGCAGTCCCGTAACATGTACAGGTTGCCTTGCATTGTAATTACACTTGCAGTTCCATAACATGTACAGGTTGCCTTGTATTGTAATTACACTTGCAGTCCCATAACATGTACAGGTTGCCTTGCATTGTAATTACACTTGCAGTCCCGTAACATGTACAGGTTACCTTGCATTGTAATTAAACTTGCAGTCCTGTAACATGTACAGGTTACCTTGCATTGTAATTACACTTGCAGTCGCATAACATGTACAGGTTACCTTGCATTGTAATTACACTTGCAGTCCTGTAACATGTACAGGTTGCCTTGCATTGTAATTACACTTGCAGTCGCATAACATGTACAAGTTACCTTGCATTGTAATTACACTTGCAGTCCCATAACATGTACAGGTTACCTTGCATTATAATTACACTTGCAGTCCTGTAACATGTACAGGTTGCCTTGCATTGTAATTACACTTGCAGTCGCATAACATGTACAGGTTACCTTGCATTGTAATTACACTTGCAGTCCCATAACATGTACAGGTTGCCTTGCATTGTAATTACACTTGCAGTCCCATAACATGTACAGGTTGCCTTGCATTGTAATTACACTTGCAGTCCCGTAACATGTACAGGTTGCCTTGCATTGTAATTACACTTGCAGTTCCATAACATGTACAGGTTGCCTTACATTGTAATCACACTTGCAGTCCCGTAACATGTACAGGTTGCCTTGCATTGTAATTACACTTGCAGTTCCATAACATGTACAGGTTGCCTTGCATTGTAATTACACTTGCAGTCCCATAACATGTACAGGTTGCCTTGCATTGTAATTACACTTGCAGTCCCGTAACATGTACAGGTTGCCTTGCATTGTAATTACACTTGCAGTCCCATAACATGTACAGGTTACCTTGCATTGTAATTACACTTGCAGTCCCGTAACATGTACAGGTTGCCTTGCATTGTAATTACACTTGCAGTCCCATAACATGTACAGGTTGCCTTGCATTGTAATTACACTTGCAGTTCCGTAACATGTACAGGTTGCCTTGCATTGTAATTACACTTGCAGTCCCGTAACATGTACAGGTTGCCTTGCATTGTAATTACACTTGCAGTCCCATAACATGTACAGGTTGCCTTGCATTGTAATTACACTTGCAGTCCCATAACATGTACAGGTTGCCTTGCATTGTAATTACACTTGCAGTCCCATAACATGTACAGGTTGCCTTGCATTGCAATTACACTTGCAGTCCCATAACATGTACAGGTTGTCTTGCATTGCAATTGCAATTACACTTGCAGTCCCATAACATATACAGGTTGTCTTGCATTGCAATTGCAATTACACTTGCAGTCCCATAACATGTACAGGTTACCTTGCATTGTAATTACACTTGCAGTCCCGTAACATGTACAGGTTGCCTTGCATTGTAATTACACTTGCAGTCCCATAACATGTACAGGTTGCCTTGCATTGTAATTACACTTGCAGTTCCGTAACATGTACAGGTTGCCTTGCATTGTAATTACACTTGCAGTCCCGTAACATGTACAGGTTGCCTTGCATTGTAATTACACTTGCAGTCCCATAACATGTACAGGTTGCCTTGCATTGTAATTACACTTGCAGTCCCATAACATGTACAGGTTGCCTTGCATTGTAATTACACTTGCAGTCCCATAACATGTACAGGTTGCCTTTCATTGCAATTACACTTGCAGTCCCATAACATGTACAGGTTGTCTTGCATTGCAATTGCAATTACACTTGCAGTCCCATAACATGTACAGGTTGCCCTGCATTGTAATTACACTTGCAGTCCCATAACATGTACAGGTTGCCTTGCATTGTAATTACACTTGCAGTCCCATAACATGTACAGGTTGCCTTGTATTGTAATTACACTTGCAGTCCCATAACATGTACAGGTTGCCTTGCATTGTAATTACACTTGCAGTCCCGTAACATGTACAGGTTGCCTTGCATTGTAATTACACTTGCAGTCCTGTAACATGTACAGGTTGCCTTGCATTGTAATTACACTTGCAGTCCTGTAACATGTACAAGTTAACTTGCATTGTAATTACACTTGCAGTCCCATAACATGTACAGGTTACCTTGCATTGTAATTACACTTGCAGTCCCATAACATGTACAGGTTACCTTGCATTGTAATTACACTTGCAGTCCCATAACATGTACAGGTTACCTTGCATAATAATTACACTTGCAGTCCCATAACATGTACAGGTTACCTTGCATTGTAATTACACTTGCAGTCCTGTAACATGTACAGGTTACCTTGCATTGTAATTACACTTGCAGTCGCATAACATGTACAGGTTACCTTGCATTGTAATTACACTTGCAGTCCTGTAACATGTACAGGTTGCCTTGCATTGTAATTACACTTGCAGTCCTGTAACATGTACAGGTTGCCTTGCATTGTAATTACACTTGCAGTCACATAACATGTACAGGTTACCTTGCATTGTAATTACACTTGCAGTCCCATAACATGTACAGGTTACCTTGCATTATAATTACACTTGCAGTCCTGTAACATGTACAGGTTGCCTTGCATTGTAATTACACTTGCAGTCCCATAACATGTACAGGTTACCTTGCATTATAATTACACTTGCAGTCCTGTAACATGTACAGGTTGCCTTGCATTGTAATTACACTTGCAGTCGCATAACATGTACAGGTTACCTTGCATTGCAATTACACTTGCAGTCCCATAACATGTACAGGTTGTCTTGCATTGCAATTGCAATTACACTTGCAGTCCCATAACATGTACAGGTTGCCTTGCATTGTAATTACACTTGCAGTCCCATAACATGTACAGGTTGCCTTGCATTGCAATTACACTTGCAGTCCCATAACATGTTCAGGTTGTCTTGCATTGCAATTGCAATTACACTTGCAGTCCCATAACATGTACAGGTTGCCCTGCATTGTAATTACACTTGCAGTCCCATAACATGTACAGGTTGCCTTGCATTGTAATTACACTTGCAGTCCCATAACATGTACAGGTTGCCTTGCATTGTAATTACACTTGCAGTCCCATAACATGTACAGGTTACCTTGCATTGTAATTACACTGGCAGTCCCATAACATGTACAGGTTGCCTTGCATTGTAATTACACTTGCAGTCCTGTAACATGTACAGGTTACCTTGCATTGTAATTACACTTGCAGTCCCATAACATGTACAGGTTACCTTGCATTATAATTACACTTGCAGTCCTGTAACATGTACAGGTTACCTTGCATTGTAA
>NW_003137278.1:0-36179 GCF_000003605.2 Saccoglossus kowalevskii
CTTCCCATGTATTGTCTTCAGTTTTACCTGTCTGGCCACCTCGCCTTCTCATGTATTGTCTTCAGTATTACCTGTCTGGCCAGCCTCGCCTTCTCATGTATTGTCTTCAGTGTCACCTGTCTGGTCACCCTCACTTTCCCATGTATTGTCTTCAGTATTACCTGTCTGGCCACCCTCGCCTTCTCATGTATTTTCTTCAGTATCACCTGACTTGCCACCCTCGCCTTCTCATGTATTGTCTTCAGTATTACATGTCTGGCCACCCACGCCTTCTCATGTATTGTATTCAGTATTACCTGTCTGGCCACACTCGCCTTCTCATGTATTGTCTTCAGTATTACCTGTCTGGCCACCCTCGCCTTCCCATGTATTGTCTTCAGTGTCACCTGTCTGGCCACCCTCGCCTTCTCATATATTGTCTTCAGTATTACCTATCTGGCCACCCTCGCCTTCTCATATATTGTCTTCAGTATTACCTGTCTGGCCACTCACGCCTTCCCATGTATTGTCTTCAGTGCCACCTGTCTCGCCACCCTCGCCTTCCCATGTAGTGTCTTCAGTATTACTTGTCTGGCCAGCATCGCCTTCTCATGTATTGTCTTCAGTATTACCTGTCTGGCCACCCTCGCCTTCCCATGTATTGTCTTCAGTATTACCTGTCTGGCCACCCTCGCCTTCCCATGTATTTTATTCAGTATTACCTATCTGGCCACCATCGCCTTTCCATGTATTGTCTTCAGTATTATCTGTCTGGCCACCCTCGCCTTCCCATGTATTGTCTTCAGTGTCACCTGTCTGGCCACCCTCGCCTTCCCATGTATTGTCTTCAGTGTCACCTAACTGGCCATACTCACTTTCCCATGTATTGTCTTCAGTATTACCTGTCTGGCCACCCTCACTTTCTCGTGTATTGTCTTCAGTATTACCTGTCTGGCCACCCTCACTTTCCCATGTATTGTCTTCAGTATTACCTGTCTGGCCACCCTTGCCTTCCCATGTATTGTCTTCAGTATTACCTGTCTGGCCACCCTCGCCTTGTCATGTATTGTCTTCAGTATTACCTGTCTGGCCACCCTCACTTTCCCATGTATTGTCTTCAGTATTACCTGTCTGGCCAGCCTCGCCTTCCCATGTATTGTCTTCAGTATTACCAGTCTGGCCACCCTCGCCTTCTCATGTATTGTCTTCAGTATTACCTGTCTGGCCACCCTCACTTTCCCATGTATTGTCTTCAGTATTACCTGTCTGGCCAGCCTCGCCTTCCCATGTATTGTCTTCAGTATTACCTCTCTGGCCAGCCTCGCCTTCCCATGTATTGTCTTCAGTATTACCTGTCTGGCCATCCTCGCCTTTCCATGTATTGTCTTCAGTGTTACCTATCTGGCCACTCTCGCCTTCTCATGTATTGTCTTCAGTATTACCTGTCTGGCCACCCTCACTTTCCCATGTATAGTCTTCAGTATTACCTGTCTGGTCAGCCTCGCCTTCCCATGTATTGTCTTCAGTATTACCTGTCTGGCCACCCTCGCCTTCCCATGTATTGTCTTCAGTATTACCTGTCTGGCCAGCCTCGCCTTCTCATGTATTGTCTTCAGTATTGCCTGGCTGGCCAGCCTCGCCTTCTCATGTATTTTCTTCAGTGTCACCTGTCTGGCCACCCTCGCCTTCCCATGTATTATCTTCAGTATTACCTATCTGGCCACCCTCGCCTTCCCATGTATTGTCTTCAGTATTACCTGTCTGGCCAGCTTCGCCTTCTCATGTATTATCTTCAGTATTACCTATCTGGCCACCCTCGCCTTCCCATGTATTGTCTTCAGTATTACCTGTCTGGCCACCCTCGCCTTCCCATGTATTGTCTTCAGTATTACCTGTCTGGCTACCCTCGCCTTCTCATGTATTGTCTTCAGTATTACCTGTCAGGCCACCCTCGCCTTCTCATGTATTGTCTTCAGTGTCACCTGTCTGGTCACCCTCAGTTTCCCATGTATTGTCTTCAGTATTACCTGTCTGGCCACCCTCACTTTCCCATGTATTGTCTTCAGTATTACCTGTCAGGCCACCCTCGCCTTCTCATGTATTGTCTTCAGTGTCACCTGTCTGGCCACCCTCACTTTCCCATGTATTGTCTTCAGTATTACCTGTCCGGCCACCCTCACTTTCCCATGTATTGTCTTCAGTAATACCTGTCTGGCCACCCTCACTTTCCCATGTATTGTCTTCAGTGTCACTTGTCTGGCCACCCTCGCCTTCCCATGTATTGTCTTCAGTATTACCTGTCTGGCCACCCTCACCTTTTCATGTATTGTCTTCAGTATTACCTGTCTGGCCACCCTCACTTTCCCATGTATTGTCTTCAGTATTACCTGTCTGGCCACCCTCACTTTCCCATGTTTTGTCTTCAGTATTACCTGTCTGGCCACCCTAACTTTCTCATGTATTGTCTTCAGTATTACCTGTCTAGCCACCAACGCCTTCCCATGTATTGTCTTCAGTATTACCTGTCTGTCCACCCTCGCCTTCCCAAGTATTGTCTTCAGTATTACCTGTCTGGCCATCCTCACTTTCTCATGTATTGTCGTCAGTATTACCTGTCTGGCCACCTCGCCTTCCCATGTATTGTCTTTAGCATTACCTGTCTGGCCACGCTCGCCTTCCCATGTATTGTCTTCAATATTACCTGTCTGGCCACCCGCACTTTCCCATGTATTGTCTTTAGTATTACCTGTCTGGCCACCCTCGCCATCCCATGTATTGTCTTCAGTATTACCTGTCTGGCCACCCTCGCCTTCTCATGTATTGTCTTCAGTGTCACCTGTCTGGTCACCCTCAGTTTCCCATGTATTGTCTTCAGTATTACCTGTCTGGCCACCCTCACTTTCCCATGTATTGTCTTCAGTATTACCTGTCAGGCCACCCTCGCCTTCTCATGTATTGTCTTTAGTGTCACCTGTCTGGCCACCCTCACTTTCCCATGTATTGTCTTCAGTATTACCTGTCTGGCCACCCTCACTTTCCCATGTATTGTCTTCAGTATTACCTGTCTGGCCACCCTCACTTTCAAATGTATTGTCTTCAGTATTACCTGTCAGGCCACCCTCGCCTTCTCATGTATTGTCTTCAGTGACACCTGTCTGGCCACCCTCACTTTCCCATGTATTGTCTTCAGTATTACCTGTCTGGCCACCCTCGCCTTCTCATGTATTGTCTTCAGTATTACCTGTCTGGCCACCCTCACTTTCCCATGTATTGTCTTCAGTATTACCTGTCTGGCCAGCCTCGCCTTCCCATGTATTGTCTTCAGTATTACCTGTCTGGCCACCCTCGCCTTCCCATGTATTGTCTTCAGTATTACCTGTCTGGCCAGCCTCGCCTTCCCATGTATTGTCTTCAGTGTTACCTATCTGGCCACCCTCGCCTTCTCATGTATTTTCTTCAGTATTACCTGTCTGGCCACCCTCACTTTCCCATGTATTGTCTTCAGTATTACCTGTCTGGCCACCCTCGCCTTCTCATGTATTGTCTTCAGTATTACCTGTCTGGCCAGCCTCGCCTTCTCATGTATTGTCTTCAGTGTCACCTGTCTGGTCACCCTCACTTTCCCATGTATTGTCTTCAGTATTACCTGTCTGGCCACCCTCGCCTTCTCATGTATTGTCTTCAGTATTACCTGTCTTGCCACCCTCGCCTTCTCATGTATTGTCTTCAGTATTACATGTCTGGCCACCCACACCTTCTCATGTATTGTCTTCAGTATTACCTGTCTGGCCAGCCTCGCCTTCCCATGTATTGTCTTCAGTGTCACCTGTCTGGCCACCCTCGCCTTCTCATATATTGTCTTCAGTATTACCTATCTGGCCACCCTCGCCTTCTCATATATTGTCTTCAGTATTACCTGTCTGGCCACCCTCGCCTTCCCATGTATTGTCTTCAGTGCCACCTGTCTGGCCACCCTCGCCTTCCCATGTAGTGTCTTCAGTATTACTTGTCTGGCCAGCATCGCCTTCTCATGTATTGTCTTCAGTATTACCTGTCTGGCCACCCTCACTTTCCCATGTATTGTCTTCAGTGTCACTTGTCTGGCCACCCTCGCCTTCCCATGTATTTTATTCAGTATTACCTATCTGGCCACCATCGCCTTTCCATGTATTGTCTTCAGTATTATCTGTCTGGCCACCCTCGCCTTCCCATGTATTGTCTTCAGTGTCACCTGTCTGGCCACCTCGCCTTCCCATGTATTGTCTTCAGTGTCACCTAACTGGCCATACTCACTTTCCCATGTATTGTCTTCAGTATTACCTGTCTGGCCACCCTCACTTTCTCATGTATTGTCTTCAGTATTACCTGTCTGGCCACCCTCGCCTTCCCATGTATTGTCTTCAGTATTACCTGTCTGGCCACCCTCGCCTTCCCATGTATTGTCTTCAGTATTACCTGTCTGGCCACCCTCGCCTTCCCATGTATTGTCTTCAGTATTACCTGTCTGGCCACCCTCGCCTTCCCATGTATTGTCTTCAGTATTACCTGTCTGGCCACCCTCGCCTTCTCATGTATTGTCTTCAGTATTACCTGTCTGGCCACCCTCACCTTCCCATGTATTGTCTTCAGTATTACCTGTCTGGCCACCCTCGCCTTCTCATGTATTGTCTTCAGTGTCACCTGTCTGGCCACCCTCACCTTCCCATGTATTGTCTTCAGTATTACCTGTCTGGCCACCCTCACCTTCTCATGTATTGTCTTCAGTATTACCTGTCTGGCCACCCTCGCCTTCCCATGTATTGTCTTCAGTATTACCTGTCTGGCCACCATCACATTCCCATGTATTGTCTTCAGTATTACCTGTCTGGCCACCCTCGCCTTCCCATGTATTGTCTTCAGTATTACCTGTCTGGCCAGCCTCGCGTTCATATGTATTGTCTTCAGTATTACCTGTCTGGCCATCCTCGCCTTTCCATGTATTGTCTTCAGTGTTACCTATCTGGCCACTCTCGCCTTCTCATGTATTGTCTTCAGTATTACCTGTCTGGCCACCCTCACTTTCCCATGTATAGTCTTCAGTATTACCTATCTGGCCAGCCTCGCCTTCCCATGTATTGTCTTCAGTATTATCTGTCTGGCCACCCTCGCCTTCCCATGTATTGTCTTCAGTATTACCTGTCTGGCCAGCCTCGCCTTCTCATGTATTGTCTTCAGTTTTGCCTGGCTGGCCAGCCTCGCCTTCTCATGTATTTTCTTCAGTGTCACCTGTCTGGCCACCCTCGCCTTCCCATGTATTATCTTCAGTATTACCTATCTGGCCACCCTCGCCTTCCCATGTATTGTCTTCAGTATTACCTGTCTGGCCAGTCTCGCCTTCTCATGTATTATCTTCAGTATTACCTATCTGGCCACCCTCGCCTTCCCATGTATTGTCTTCAGTATTACCTGTCTGGCCACCCTTGCCTTCCCATGTATTGTCTTCAGTATTACCTGTCTGGCTACCCTCGCCTTCTCATGTATTGTCTTCAGTGTCACCTGTCTGGTCACCCTCAGTTTCCCATGTATTGTCTTCAGTATTACCTGTCTGGCCACCCACACTTTCCCATGTATTGTCTTCAGTATTACCTGTCAGGCCACCCTCGCCTTCTCATGTATTGTCTTCAGTGTCACCTGTCTGGCCACCCTCACTTTCCCATGTATTGTCTTCAGTATTACCTGTCCGGCCACCCTCACTTTCCCATGTATTGTCTTCAGTATTACCTGTCTGGCCACCCTCGCCTTCTCATGTATTGTCTTCAGTGTCACCTGTCTGGCCACCCTCGCCTTCCCATGTATTTTATTCAGTATTACCTATCTGGCCACCATCGCATTTCCATGTATTGTCTTCAGTATTATCTGTCTGGCCACCCTCGCCTTCCCATGTATTGTCTTCAGTATTACCTGTCTGGCCAGCCTCGCCTTCCCATGTATTGTCTTCAGTATTACCTGTCTGGCCACCCTCGCCTTCCCATGTATTGTCTTCAGTATTACCTGTCTGGCCAGCCTCGCCTTCCCATGTATTGTCTTCAGTATTACCTGTCTGGCCACCCTCGCCTTCCCATGTATTTTATTCAGTATTACCTATCTGGCCACCATCGCATTTCCATGTATTGTCTTCAGTATTATCTGTCTGGCCACCCTCGCCTTCCCATGTATTGTCTTCAGTATTACCTGTCTGGCCACCCTCGCCTTCTCATGTATTGTATTCAGTATTACCTTTCTGGCCACCCCCGCCTTCCCATGTATTGTCTTCAGTATTACCTGTCTGGCCACCCTCGCCTTCCCATGTATTTTATTCAGTATTACCTATCTGGCCACCATCGCCTTTCCATGTATTGTCTTCAGTATTATCTGACTGGCCACCCTCGCCTTCCCATGTATTGTCTTCAGTGTCACCTGTCTGGCCACCCTCGCCTTCCCATGTATTGTCTTCAGTGTCACCTAACTGGCCATACTCACTTTCCCATGTATTGTCTTCAGTATTACCTGTCTGGCCACCCTCACTTTCTCGTGTATTGTCTTCAGTATTACCTGTCTGGCCACCCTCACTTTCCCATGTATTGTCTTCAGTATTACCTGTCTGGCCACCCTTGCCTTCCCATGTATTGTCTTCAGTATTACCTGTCTGGCCACCCTCGCCTTGTCATGTATTGTCTTCAGTATTACCTGTCTGGCCACCCTCACTATCCCATGTATTGTCTTCAGTATTACCTGTCTGGCCAGCCTCGCCTTCCCATGTATTGTCTTCAGTATTACCAGTCTGGCCACCTTCGCCTTCCCATGTATTGTCTTCAGTATTACCTGTCTGGCCAGCCTCGCCTTCCCATGTATTGTCTTCAGTGTTACCTATCTGGCCACCCTCGCCTTCTCATGTATTGTCTTCAGTATTACCTGTCTGGCCACCCTCACTTTCCCATGTATTGTCTTCAGTATTACCTGTCTGGCCAGCCTCGCCTTCCCATGTATTGTCTTCAGTTTTACCTGTCTGGCCACCCTCGCCTTCTCATGTATTGTCTTCAGTATTACCTGTCTGGCCAGCCTCGCCTTCTCATGTATTGTCTTCAGTGTCACCTGTCTGGTCACCCTCACTTTCCCATGTATTGTCTTCAGTATTACCTGTCTGGCCACCCTCGCCTTCTCATGTATTGTCTTCAGTGTCACCTAACTGGCCATACTCACTTTCCCATGTATTGTCTTCAGTATTACCTGTCTGGCCACCCTCACTTTCTCGTGTATTGTCTTCAGTATTACCTGTCTGGCCACCCTCACTTTCCCATGTATTGTCTTCAGTATTACCTGTCTGGCCACCCTTGCCTTCCCATGTATTGTCTTCAGTATTACCTGTCTGGCCACCCTCGCCTTGTCATGTATTGTCTTCAGTATTACCTGTCTGGCCACCCTCACTATCCCATGTATTGTCTTCAGTATTACCTGTCTGGCCAGCCTCGCCTTCCCATGTATTGTCTTCAGTATTACCAGTCTGGCCACCTTCGCCTTCCCATGTATTGTCTTCAGTATTACCTGTCTGGCCAGCCTCGCCTTCCCATGTATTGTCTTCAGTGTTACCTATCTGGCCACCCTCGCCTTCTCATGTATTGTCTTCAGTATTACCTGTCTGGCCACCCTCACTTTCCCATGTATTGTCTTCAGTATTACCTGTCTGGCCAGCCTCGCCTTCCCTTGTATTGTCTTCAGTTTTACCTGTCTGGCCACCCTCGCCTTCTCATGTATTGTCTTCAGTATTACCTGTCTGGCCAGCCTCGCCTTCTCATGTATTGTCTTCAGTGTCACCTGTCTGGTCACCCTCACTTTCCCATGTATTGTCTTCAGTATTACCTGTCTGGCCACCCTCGCCTTCTCATGTATTTTCTTCAGTATCACCTGTCTTGCCACCCTCGCCTTCTCATGTATTGTCTTCAGTATTACATGTCTGGCCAAACACGCCTTCTCATGTATTCTCTTCAGTATTACCTGTCTTGCCACCCTCGCCTTCTCATGTATTGTCTTCAGTATTACCTGTCTGGGCCACCCTCGCCTTCCCATGTATTGTCTTCAGTATTACCTGTCTGGCCACCCTCGCCTTCTCATGTGTTGTCTTCACTGTCACCTGTCTGGTCACCCTCACTTTCCCATGTATTGTCTTCAGTATTACCTGTCTGGCCACCCTCACTTTCCCATGTATTGTCTTCAGTATTACCTGTCTGGCCAGCCTCGCCTTCCCATGTATTGTCTTCAGTATTACCTGACTGGTCACCCCCGCCTTCTCATGTATTGTCTTCAGTATTACCTGTCTGGCCACCCTCACTTTCCCATGTATTGTCTTCAGTATTACCTTTCTCGCCAGCCACGCCTTCCCATGTATTGTCTTCAGTATTACCTGTCTGGCCACCCTCGCCTTCCCATGTATTGTCTTCAGTATTACCTGTCTGGCCACGCTCGCCTTCCCATGTATTGTCTTCAGTATTACCTGTCTGGCCACCCGCACTTTCCCATGTATTGTCTTTAGTATTACCTGTCTGGCCACCCTCGCCATCCCATGTATTTTCTTCAGTATTACCTGTCTGGCCACCCTCGCCTTCTCATGTATTGTCTTCAGTGTCACCTGTCTGGTCACCCTCAGTTTCCCATGTATTGTCTTCAGTATTACCTGTCTGGCCACCCTCACTTTCCCATGTATTGTCTTCAGTATTACCTGTCAGGCCACCCTCGCCTTCTCATGTATTGTCTTCAGTGTCACCTGTCTGGCCACCCTCACTTTCCCATGTATTGTCTTCAGTATTACCTGTCTGGCCACCCTCACTTTCCCATGTATTGTCTTCAGTATTACCTGTCTGGCCACCCTCGCCTTCCCATGTATTGTCTTCAGTATTACCTGTCTGGCCACCCTCGCCTTCCCATGTATTTTATTCAGTATTACCTATCTGGCCACCATCGCCTTTCCATGTATTGTCTTCAGTATTATCTGTCTGGCCACCCTCGCCTTCCCATGTATTGTCTTCAGTGTCACCTGTCTGGCCACCCTCGCCTTCCCATGTATTGTCTTCAGTGTCACATAACAGGCCATACTCACTTTCCCATGTATTGTCTTCAGTATTACCTGTCTGGCCACCCTCACTTTCTCGTGTATTGTCTTCAGTATTACCTGTCTAGCCACCCTCACTTTCCCATGTATTGTCTTCAGTATTAGCTGTCTGGCCACCCTTGCCTTCCCATGTATTGTCTTCATATTACCTGTCTGGCCACCCTCGCCTTCTCATGTATTGTCTTCAGTATTACCTGTCTGGCCACCCTCACTTTCCCATGTATTGTCTTCAGTATTACCTGTCTGGCCAGCCTCGCCTTCCCACGTATTGTCTTCAGTATTACCTGTCTGGGCACCCTCGCCTTCCCATGTATTGTCTTCAGTATTACCTGTCTGGCCAGCCTCGCCTTCCCATGTATTGTCTTCAGTGTTACCTATCTGGCCACCCTCGCCTTCTCATGTATTGTCTTCAGTATTACCTGTCTGGCCACCCTCACTTTCCCATGTATTGTCTTCAGTATTACCTGTCTGGCCAGCCTCGCCTTCCCATGTATTGTCTTCAGTATTACCTGTCTGGCCACCCTCGCCTTCTCATGTATTGTCTTCAGTATTACCTGTCTGGCCAGCCTCGCCTTCTCATGTATTGTCTTCAGTGTCACCTGTCTGGTCACCCTCACTTTCCCATGTATTGTCTTCAGTATTACCTGTCTGGCCACCCTCGCCTTCTCATGTATTGTCTTCAGTATTACCTGTCTTGCCACCCTCGCCTTCTCATGTATTGTATTCAGTATTACCTGTCTGGCCACTCTCGACTTCCATGTATTGTCTTCAGTATTACCTGTCTGGCCACCCTCGCCTTCCCATGTATTGTCTTCAGTGTCACCTGTCTGGCCACCCTCGCCTGCTCATATATTGTCTTCAGTATTACCTATCTGGCCACCCTCGCCTTCTCATATATTGTCTTCAGTATTACCTGTCTGGCCACCCTCGCCTTCCCATGTATTGTCTTCAGTGCCACCTGTCTGGCCACCCTCGCCTTCCCATGTAGTGTCTTCAGTATTACTTGTCTGGCCAGCATCGCCTTCTCATGTATTGTCTTCAGTATTACCTGTCTGGCCACCCTCGCCTTCCCATGTATTGTCTTCAGTGTCACTTGTCTGGCCACCCTCGCCTTCCCATGTATTGTCTTCAGTATTACCTGTCTGGCCACCCTCACCTTTTCATGTATTGTCTTCAGTATTACCTGTCTGGCCACCCTCACTTTCTCATGTATTGTCTTCAGTATTACGTGTCTGGCCACCTTCGCCTTCCCATGTATTGTCATCAGTATTACCTGTCTGGCCACCCTCACTTTCCCATGTATTGTCTTCAGTATTACCTGTCTGGCCACCCTCACTTTCCCATGTATTTATTGTCTTCAGTATTACCTGTCTGGCCAGCCACGCCTTCCCATGTATTGTCTTCAGTATTACCTGTCTGGCCACCCTCGCCTTCCCATGTATTGTCTTCAGTATTACCTGTCTGGCCATCCTCGCCTTTCCATGTATTGTCTTCAGTGTTACCTAACTGGCCACTCTCGCCTTCTCATGTATTGTCTTCAGTATTACCTGTCTGGCCACCCTCACTTTCCCATGTATAGTCTTCAGTATTACCTGTCTGGCCAGCCTCGCCTTCCCATGTATTGTCTTCAGTATTACCTGTCTGGCCACCCTCGCCTTCCCATGTATTGTCTTCAGTATTACCTGTCTGGCCAGCCTCGCCTTCTCATGTATTGTCTTCAGTATTGCCTGGCTGGCCAGCCTCGCCTTCTCATGTATTTTCTTCAGTGTCACCTGTCTGGCCACCCTTGCCTTCCCATGTATTATCTTCAGTATTACCTATCTGGCCACCCTCGCCTTCCCATGTATTGTCTTCAGTATTACCTGTCTGGCCACCCTCGCCTTCCCATGTATTATTTTCAGTATTACCTATCTGGCCACCCTCGCCTTCCCATGTATTATCTTCAGTATTACCTATCTGGCCACCCTCGACTTCCCATGTATTGTCTTCAGTATTACCTGTCTGGCCACCCTCGCCTTCCCATGTATTGTCTTCAGTATTACCTGTCTGGCTACCCTCGCCTTCTCATGTATTGTCTTCAGTGTCACCTGTCTGGTCACCCTCAGTTTCCCATGTATTGTCTTCAGTATTACCTGTCTGGCCACCCTCACTTTCCCATGTATTGTCTTCAGTATTACCTGTCAGGCCACCCTCGCCTTCTCATGTATTGTCTTCAGTGTCACCTGTCTGGCCACCCTCACTTTCCCATGTATTGTCTTCAGTATTACCTGTCCGGCCACCCTCACTTTCCCATGTATTGTCTTCAGTATTACCTGTCTGGCCACCCTCGCCTTCTCATGTATTGTCTTCAGTGTCACCTGTCTGGCCACCCTCGCCTTCCCATGTATTTTATCCAGTATTACCTATCTGGCCACCATCGCATTTCCATGTATTGTCTTCAGTATTATCTGTCTGGCCACCCTCGCCTTCCCATGTATTGTCTTCAGTATTACCTGTCTGGCCAGCCTCGCCTTCCCATGTATTGTCTTCAGTATTACCTGTCTGGCCACCCTCGCCTTCCCATCTATTGTCTTCAGTATTACCTGTCTGGCCACCCTCGCCTTCCCATGTATTTTATTCAGTATTACCTATCTGGCCACCATCGCCTTTCCATGTATTGTCTTCAGTATTATCTGTCTGGCCACCCTCGCCTTCCCATGTATTGTCTTCAGTGTCACCTGTCTGGCCACCCTCGCCTTCCCATGTATTGTCTTCAGTGTCACCTAACTGGCCATACTCACTTTCCCATGTATTGTCTTCAGTATTACCTGTCTGGCCACCCTCACTTTCTCGTGTATTGTCTTCAGTATTACCTGTCTGGCCACCCTCACTTTCCCATGTATTGTCTTCAGTATTACCTGTCTGGCCACCCTTGCCTTCCCATGTATTGTCTTCAGTATTACCTGTCTGGCCACCCTCGCCTTGTCATGTATTGTCTTCAGTATTACCTGTCTGGCCACCCTCACTTTCCCATGTATTGTCTTCAGTATTACCTGTCTGGCCAGCCTCGCCTTCCCATGTATTGTTTTCAGTATTACCTGTCTGGCCACCCTCGCCTTCCCATGTATTGTCTTCAGTATTACCTGTCTGGCCAGCCTCGCCTTCCCATGTATTGTCTTCAGTGTTACCTATCTGGCCACCCTCGCCTTCTCATGTATTGTCTTCAGTATTACCAGTCTGGCCACCCTCACTTTCCCATGTATTGTCTTCAGTATTACCTGTCTGGCCAGCCTCGCCTTCCCATGTATTGTCTTCAGTTTTACCTGTCTGGCCACCTCGCCTTCTCATGTATTGTCTTCAGTATTACCTGTCTGGCCAGCCTCGCCTTCTCATGTATTGTCTTCAGTGTCACCTGTCTGGTCACCCTCACTTTCCCATGTATTGTCTTCAGTATTACCTGTCTGGCCACCCTCGCCTTCTCATGTATTTTCTTCAGTATCACCTGACTTGCCACCCTCGCCTTCTCATGTATTGTCTTCAGTATTACATGTCTGGCCACCCACGCCTTCTCATGTATTGTATTCAGTATTACCTGTCTGGCCACACTCGCCTTCTCATGTATTGTCTTCAGTATTACCTGTCTGGCCACCCTCGCCTTCCCATGTATTGTCTTCAGTGTCACCTGTCTGGCCACCCTCGCCTTCTCATATATTGTCTTCAGTATTACCTATCTGGCCACCCTCGCCTTCTCATATATTGTCTTCAGTATTACCTGTCTGGCCACCCACGCCTTCCCATGTATTGTCTTCAGTGCCACCTGTCTCGCCACCCTCGCCTTCCCATGTAGTGTCTTCTGTATTACTTGTCTGGCCAGCATCGCCTTCTCATGTATTGTCTTCAGTATTACCTGTCTGGCCACCCTCGCCTTCCCATGTATTGTCTTCAGTATTACCTGTCTGGCCACCCTCGCCTTCCCATGTATTTTATTCAGTATTACCTATCTGGCCACCATCGCCTTTCCATGTATTGTCTTCAGTATTATCTGTCTGTCCACCCTCGCCTTCCCATGTATTGTCTTCAGTGTCACCTGTCTGGCCACCCTCGCCTTCCCATGTATTGTCTTCAGTGTCACCTAACTGGCCATACTCACTTTCCCATGTATTGTCTTCAGTATTACCTGTCTGGCCATCCTCACTTTCTCATGTATTGTCTTCAGTATTACCTGTCTGGCCACCCTCACTTTCCCATGTATTGTCTTCAGTATTACCTGTCTGGCCACCCTTGCCTTCCCATGTATTGTCTTCAGTATTACCTGTCTGGCCACCCTCACTTTCTCGTGTATTGTCTTCAGTATTACCTGTCTGGCCACCCTCACTTTCCCATGTATTGTCTTCAGTATTACCTGTCTGGCCACCCTTGCCTTCCCATGTATTGTCTTCAGTATTACCTGTCTGGCCACCCTCGCCTTGTCATGTATTGTCTTCAGTATTACCTGTCTGGCCACCCTCACTTTCCCATGTATTGTCTTCAGTATTACCTGTCTGGCCACCCTCGCCTTCCCATGTATTGTCTTCAGTATTACCAGTCTGGCCACCCTCGCCTTCCCATGTATTGTCTTCAGTATTACCTGTCTGGCCAGCCTCGCCTTCCCATGTATTGTCTTCAGTGTTACCTATCTGGCCACCCTCGCCTTCTCATGTATTGTCTTCAGTATTACCAGTCTGGCCACCCTCACTTTCCCATGTATTGTCTTCAGTATTACCTGTCTGGCCAGCCTCGCCTTCCCATGTATTGTCTTCAGTTTTACCTGTCTGGCCACCCTCGCCTTCTCATGTATTGTCTTCAGTATTACCTGTCTGGCCAGCCTCGCCTTCTCTTGTATTGTCTTCAGTGTCACCTGTCTGGTCACCCTCACTTTCCCATGTATTGTCTTCAGTATTACCTGTCTGGCCACCCTCGCCTTCTCATGTATTTTCTTCAGTATCACCTGACTTGCCACACTCGCCTTCTCATGTATTGTCTTCAGTATTACATGTCTGGCCACCCACGCCTTCTCATGTATTGTATTCAGTATTACCTGTCTGGCCACACTCGCCTTCTCATGTATTGTCTTCAGTATTACCTGTCTGGCCACCCTCGCCTTCCCATGTATTGTCTTCAGTGTCACCTGTCTGGCCACCCTCGCCTTCTCATATATTGTCTTCAGTATTACCTATCTGGCCACCCTCGCCTTCTCATATATTGTCTTCAGTATTACCTGTCTGGCCACCCACGCCTTCCCATGTATTGTCTTCAGTGCCACCTGTCTGGCCACCCTCGCCTTCCCATGTAGTGTCTTCAGTATTACTTGTCTGGCCAGCATCGCCTTCTCATGTATTGTCTTCAGTATTACCTGTCTGGCCACCCTCGCCTTCCCATGTATTGTCTTCAGTATTACCTGTCTGGCCACCCTCGCCTTCCCATGTATTTTATTCAGTATTACCTATCTGGCCACCATCGCCTTTCCATGTATTGTCTTCAGTATTATCTGTCTGGCCACCCTCGCCTTCCCATGTATTGTCTTCAGTGTCACCTGTCTGGCCATCCTCGCCTTCCCATGTATTGTCTTCAGTGTCACCTAACTGGCCATACTCACTTTCCCATGTATTGTCTTCAGTATTACCTGTCTGGCCACCCTCACTTTCTCGTGTATTGTCTTCAGTATTACCTGTCTGGCCACCCTCACTTTCCCATGTATTGTCTTCAGTATTACCTGTCTGGCCACCCTTGCCTTCCCATGTATTGTCTTCAGTATTACCTGTCTGGCCACCCTCGCCTTGTCATGTATTGTCTTCAGTATTACCTGTCTGGTCACCCTCACTTTCCCATGTATTGTCTTCAGTATTACCTGTCTGGCCAGCCTCGCCTTCCCATGTATTGTCTTCACTATTACCAGTCTGGCCACCTTCGCCTTCCCATGTATTGTCTTCAGTATTACCTGTCTGGCCAGCCTCGCCTTCCCATGTATTGTCTTCAGTGTTACCTATCTGGCCACCCTCGCCTTCTCATGTATTGTCTTCAGTATTACCTGTCTGGCCACCCTCACTTTCCCATGTATTGTTTTCAGTATTACCTGTCTGGCCAGCCTCGCCTTCCCATGTATTGTCTTCAGTATTACCTGTCTGGCCACCCTCGCCTTCTCATGTATTGTCTTCAGTATTACCTGTCTCGCCAGCCTCGCCTTCTCATGTATTGTCTTCAGTGTCACCTGTCTGGTCACCCTCACTTTCCCATGTATTGTCTTCAGTATTACCTGTCTGGCCACCCTCGCCTTCTCATGTATTTTCTTCAGTATCACCTGTCTTGCCACCCTCGCCTTCTCATGTATTGTCTTCAGTATTACATGTCTGGCCAAACACGCCTTCTCATGTATTGTCTTCAGTATTACCTGTCTTGCCACCCTCGCCTTCTCATGTATTGTATTCAGTATTACCTGTCTGGCCACACTCGCCTTCTCATGTATTGTCTTCAGTATTACCTGTCTGGCCACCCTCGCCTTCCCATGTATTGTCTTCAGTGTCACCTGTCTGGCCACCCTCGCCTTCTCATATATTGTCTTCAGTATTACCTATCTGGCCACCCTCGCCTTCTCATATATTGTCTTCAGTATTACCTCTCTGGCCACCCTCGCCTTCCCATGTATTGTCTTCAGTGCCACCTGTCTGGCCACCCTCGCCTTCCCATGTAGTGTCTTCAGTATTACTTGTCTGGCCAGCATCGCCTTCTCATGTATTGTCTTCAGTATTACCTGTCTGGCCACCCTCACTTTCCCATGTATTGTCTTCAGTGTCACTTGTCTGGCCACCCTCGCCTTCCCATGTATTGTCTTCAGTATTACCTGTCTGGCCACCCTCACCTTTTCATGTATTGTCTTCAGTATTACCTGTCTGGCCACCCTCACTTTCCCATGTATTGTCTTCAGTATTACCTGTCTGGCCACCCTCACTTTCCCATGTTTTGTCTTCAGTATTACCTGTCTGGCCACCCTAACTTTCTCATGTATTGTCTTCAGTATTACCTGTCTAGCCACCAACGCCTTCCCATGTATTGTCTTCAGTATTACCTGTCTGTCCACCCTCGCCTTCCCATGTATTGTCTTCAGTATTACCTGTCTGGCCATCCTCACTTTCTCATGTATTGTCGTCAGTATTACCTGTCTGGCCACCTCGCCTTCCCATGTATTGTCTTTAGCATTACCTGTCTGGCCACGCTCGCCTTCCCATGTATTGTCTTCAGTATTACCTGTCTGGCCACCCGCACTTTCCCATGTATTGTCTTTAGTATTACCTGTCTGGCCACCCTCGCCATCCCATGTATTGTCTTCAGTATTACCTGTCTGGCCACCCTCGCCTTCTCATGTATTGTCTTCAGTGTCACCTGTCTGGTCACCCTCAGTTTCCCATGTATTGTCTTCAGTATTACCTGTCTGGCCACCCTCACTTTCCCATGTATTGTCTTTAAGTATTACCTGTCTGGCCAGCCTCGCCTTCCCATGTATTGTCTTCAGTATTACCTGTCTGGCCAGCCTCGCCTTCCCATGTATTGTCTTCAGTGTTACCTATCTGGCCACCCTCGCCTTCTCATGTATTGTCTTCAGTATTACCTGTCTGGCCACCCTCACTTTCCCATGTATTGTCTTCAGTATTACCTGTCTGGCCAGCCTCGCCTTCCCATGTATTGTCTTCAGTTTTACCTGTCTGGCCACCCTCGCCTTCTCATGTATTGTCTTCAGTATTACCTGTCTGGCCAGCCTCGCCTTCTCATGTATTGTCTTCAGTGTCACCTGTCTGGTCACCCTCACTTTCCCATGTATTGTCTTCAGTATTACCTGTCTGGCCACCCTCGCCTTCTCATGTATTGTCTTCAGTGTCACCTAACTGGCCATACTCACTTTCCCATGTATTGTCTTCAGTATTACCTGTCTGGCCACCCTCACTTTCTCGTGTATTGTCTTCAGTATTACCTGTCTGGCCACCCTCACTTTCCCATGTATTGTCTTCAGTATTACCTGTCTGGCCACCCTTGCCTTCCCATGTATTGTCTTCAGTATTACCTGTCTGGCCACCCTCGCCTTGTCATGTATTGTCTTCAGTATTACCTGTCTGGCCACCCTCACTTTCCCATGTATTGTCTTCAGTATTACCTGTCTGGCCAGCCTCGCCTTCCCATGTATTGTCTTCAGTATTACCAGTCTGGCCACCTTCGCCTTCCCATGTATTGTCTTCAGTATTACCTGTCTGGCCACCCTCGCCTTCCCATGTATTGTCTTCAGTGTTACCTGTCTGGCCACCCTCGCCTTCTCATGTATTGTCTTCAGTATTACCTGTCTGGCCACCCTCACTTTCCCATGTATTGTCTTCAGTATTACCTGTCTGGCCACCCTCGCCTTCTCATGTATTGTCTTCAGTATTACCTGTCTGGCCACCCTCGCCTTCTCATGTATTGTCTTCAGTATTACCTGTCTGGCCACCCTCGCCTTCTCATGTATTGTCTTCAGTATTACCTGTCTGGCCACCCTCACTTTCCCATGTATTGTCTTCAGTATTACCTGTCTGGCCACCCTCGCCTTCTCATGTATTGTCTTCAGTGTCACCTGTCTGGCCACCCTCACTTTCCCATGTATTGTCTTCAGTATTACCTGTCTGGCCACCCTCACTTTCCCATATATTGTCTTCAGTATTACCTGTCTGGCCACCCTCGCCTT
The DNA here is from genome assembly GCF_000003605.2 of Saccoglossus kowalevskii. Classification (NCBI taxonomy): domain Eukaryota; kingdom Metazoa; phylum Hemichordata; class Enteropneusta; family Harrimaniidae; genus Saccoglossus; species Saccoglossus kowalevskii. The sequence goes on from NW_003137278.1 coordinate 17,823, forward strand.
CTCATGTATTGTCTTCAGTGTCACCTGTCTGGCCTCCCTCGCCTTCCCATGTATTTTATTCAGTATTACCTATCTGGCCACCATCGCCTTTCCATGTATTGTCTTCAGTATTATCTGTCTGGCCACCCTGGCCTTCCCATGTATTGTCTTCAGTGTCACCTGTCTGGCCACCCTCGCCTTCCCATGTATTGTCTTCAGTGTCACCTAACTGGCCATACTCACTTTCCCATGTATTGTCTTCAGTATTACCTGTCTGGCCACCCTCACTTTCTCGTGTATTGTCTTCAGTATTACCTGTCTGGCCACCCTCACTTTCCCATGTATTGTCTTCAGTATTACCTGTCTGGCCACCCTTGCCTTCCCATGTATTGTCTTCAGTATTACCTGTCTGGCCACCCTCGCCTTCTCATGTGTTGTCTTCACTGTCACCTGTCTGGTCACCCTCACTTTCCCATGTATTGTCTTCAGTATTACCTGTCTGGCCACCCTCACTTTCCCATGTATTGTCTTCAGTATTACCTGTCTGGCCAGCCTCGCCTTCCCATGTATTGTCTTCAGTATTACCTGTCTGGTCACCCTCGCCTTCTCATGTATTGTCTTCAGTATTACCTGTCTGGCCACCCTCACTTTCCCATGTATTGTCTTCAGTATTACCTTTCTGGCCAGCCTCGCCTTCCCATGTATTGTCTTCAGTATTACCTGTCTGGCCCAGCCTCACTTTCCCATGTATTGTCTTCAGTATTACCTGTCTGGGCCAGCCTCGCCTTCCCATGTATGTCTCAGTATTACCTGTCTGGCCATCCTCGCCTTTCCATGTATTGTCTTCAGTGTTACCTATCTGGCCACTCTCGCTTCTCATGTATTGTCTTCAGTATTACCTGTCTGGCCACCCTCACTTTCCCATGTATAGTCTTCAGTATTACCTGTCTGGCCAGCCTCGCCTTCCCATGTATTGTCTTCCGTATTACCTGTCTGGCCACCCTCGCCTTCCCATGTATTGTCTTCAGTATTACCTGTCTGGCCAGCCTCGCCTTCTCATGTATTGTCTTCAGTATTGCCTGGCTGGCCAGCCTCGCCTTCTCATGTATTTTCTTCAGTGTCACCTGTCTGGCCACCCTCGCCTTCTCATGTATTTTCTTCAGTATCACCTGACTTGCCACACTCGCCTTCTCATGTATTGTCTTCAGTATTACATGTCTGGCCACCCACGCCTTCTCATGTATTGTATTCAGTATTACCTGTCTGGCCACACTCGACTTCTCATGTATTGTCTTCAGTATTACCTGTCTGGCCACCCTCGCCTTCCCATGTATTGTCTTCAGTGTCACCTGTCTGGCCACCCTCGCCTTCTCATATATTGTCTTCAGTATTACCTATCTGGCCACCCTCGCCTTCTCATATATTGTCTTCAGTATTACCTGTCTGGCCACCCACGCCTTCCCATGTATGGTCTTCAGTGCCACCTGTCTGGCCACCCTCGCCTTCCCATGTAGTGTCTTCAGTATTACTTGTCTGGCCAGCATCGCCTTCTCATGTATTGTCTTCAGTATTACCTGTCTGGCCACCCTCACTTTCCCATGTATAGTCTTCAGTATTACCTGTCTGGCCAGCCTCGCCTTCCCATGTATTGTCTTCAGTATTATCTGTCTGGCCACCCTCGCCTTCCCATGTATTGTCTTCAGTATTACCTGTCTGGCCAGCCTCGCCTTCTCATGTATTGTCTTCAGTTTTGCCTGGCTGGCCAGCCTCGCCTTCTCATGTATTTTCTTCAGTGTCACCTGTCTGGCCACCCTCGCATTCCAATGTATTATCTTCAGTATTACCTATCTGGCCACCCTCGCCTTCCCATGTATTGTCTTCAGTATTACCTGTCTGGCCAGCCTCGCCTTCTCATGTATTATCTTCAGTATTACCTATCTGGCCACCCTCGCCTTCCCATGTATTGTCTTCAGTATTACCTGTCTGGCCACCCTCGCCTTCCCATGTATTGTCTTCAGTATTACCTGTCTGGCTACCCTCGCCTTCTCATGTATTGTCTTCAGTGTCACCTGTCTGGTCACCCTCAGTTTCCCATGTATTGTCTTCAGTATTACCTGTCTGGCCACCCACACTTTCCCATGTATTGTCTTCAGTATTACCTGTCAGGCCACCCTCGCCTTCTCATGTATTGTCTTCAGTGTCATCTGTCTGGCCACCCTCACTTTCCCATGTATTGTCTTCAGTATTACCTGTCCGGCCACCCTCACTTTCCCATGTATTGTCTTCAGTATTACCTGTCTGGCCACCCTCACTTTCTCATGTATTGTCTTCAGTATTACCTGTCTGGCCACCAACGCCTTCCCATGTATTGTCTTCAGTATTACCTGTCTGGCCACCCTCGCCTTCCCATGTATTGTCTTCAGTATTACCTGTCTGTCCATCCTCACTTTCTCATGTATTGTCTTCAGTATTACCTGTCTGGCCACCTCGCCTTCCCATGTATTGTCTTTAGTATTACCTGTCTGGCCACGCTCGCCTTCCCATGTATTGTCTTCAGTATTACCTGTCTGGCCACCCTCACTTTCCCATGTATTGTCTTTAGTATTACCTGTCTGGCCACCCTCGCCATCCCATGTATTGTCTTCAGTATTACCTGTCTGGCCACCCTCGCCTTCCCATGTTTTGTCTTCAGTATTACCTGTCTGGCCACCCTCACTTTCCCATGTATTGTTTTCAGTATTACCTGTCTGGCCACCCTCGCCTTCCCATGTATTTCTTCAGTATTACCTGTCTGGCCACCCTCGCCTTCTCATGTGTTGTCTTCACTGTCACCTGTCTGGTCACCCTCACTTTCCCATGTATTGTCTTCAGTATTACCTGTCTGGCCACCCTCACTTTCCCATGTATTGTCTTCAGTATTACCTGTCTGGCCAGCCTCGCCTTCCCATGTATTGTCTTCAGTATTACCTGTCTGGTCACCCTCGCCTTCTCATGTATTGTCTTCAGTATTACCTGTCTGGCCACCCTCACTTTCCCATGTATTGTCTTCAGTATTACCTTTCTGGCCAGCCTCGCCTTCCCATGTATTGTCTTCAGTATTACCTGTCTGGCCACCCTCGCCTTCCCATGTATTGTCTTCAGTATTACCTCTCTGGCCAGCCTCGCCTTCCCATGTATTGTCTTCAGTGTTACCTATCTGGCCACCCTCGCCTTCTCATGTATTGTCTTCAGTATTACCTGTCTGGCCAGCCTCACCTTCTCATGTATTGTCTTCAGTGTCACCTATCTGGCCACCATCGCCTTCCCATGTATTGTCTTCAGTATTACCTGTCTGGCCACCCTCACTTTCCCATGTATTGTCTTTAGTATTACCTGTCTGGCCACCCTCGCCATCCCATGTATTGTCTTCAGTATTACCTGTCTGGCCACCCTCGCCTTCCCATGTATTGTCTTCAGTATTACCTGTCTGGCCACCCTCACATTCCCATGTATTGTCTTCAGTATTACCTGTCTGGCCACCCTCGCCTTCCCATGTATTGTCTTCAGTATTACCTGTCTGGCCACCCTCGCCTTCTCATGTGTTGTCTTCACTGTCACCTGTCTGGTCACCCTCACTTTCCCATGTATTGTCTTCAGTATTACCTGTCTGGCCACCCTCACTTTCCCATGTATTGTCTTCAGTATTACCTGTCTGGCCAGCCTCGCCTTCCCATGTATTGTCTTCAGTATTACCTGTCTGGTCACCCCCGCCTTCTCATGTATTGTCTTCAGTATTACCTGTCTGGCCACCCTCACTTTCCCATGTATTGTCTTCAGTATTACCTTTCTGGCCAGCCTCGCCTTCCCATGTATTGTCTTCAGTATTACCTGTCTGGCCACCCTCGCCTTCCCATGTATTGTCTTCAGTATTACCTGTCTGGCCAGCCTCGCCTTCCTATGTATTGTCTTCAGTGTTACCTATCTGGCCACCCTCGCCTTCTCATGTATTGTGTTCAGTATTACCTGCCTGGCCAGCCTCGCCTTCTCATGTATTGTCTTCAGTGTCACCTATCTGGCCACCATCGCCTTCCCATGTATTGTCTTCAGTATTACCTGTCTGGCCACCCTCACTTTCCCATGTATTGTCTTTAGTATTACCTGTCTGGCCACCCTCGCCATCCCATGTATTGTCTTCAGTATTACCTGTCTGGCCACCCTCGCCTTCCCATGTATTGTCTTCAGTATTACCTGTCTGGCCACCCTCACTTTCCCATGTATTGTCTTCAGTATTACCTGTCTGGCCACCCTCGCCTTCCCATGTATTGTCTTCAGTATTACCTGTCTGGCCACCCTCGCCTTCTCATGTGTTGTCTTCACTGTCACCTGTCTGGTCACCCTCACTTTCCCATGTATTGTCTTCAGTATTACCTGTCTGGCCACCCTCACTTTCCCATGTATTGTCTTCAGTATTACCTGTCTGGCCAGCCTCGCCTTCCCATGTATTGTCTTCAGTATTACCTGTCTGGTCACCCCCGCCTTCTCATGTATTGTCTTCAGTATTACCTGTCTGGCCACCCTCAATTTCCCATGTATTGTCTTCAGTATTACCTTTCTGGCCAGCCTCGCCTTCCCATGTATTGTCTTCAGTATTACCTGTCTGGCCACCCTCGCCTTCCCATGTATTGTCTTCAGTATTACCTGTATGACCAGCCTCGCCTTCCCATGTATTGTCTTCAGTGTCACCTATCTGGCCACCCTCGCCTTCTCATGTATTGTTTTCAGTATTACCTGTCAGGCCACCCTCGCCTTCCCATGTATTGTCTTCAGTGTCACCTGTCTGGCCACCCTCGCCTTCCCATGTATCGTCTTCAGTGTCACCTGACTGGCCACCCTCACTTTCCCATGTATTGTCTTCAGTATTACCTGTCTGGCCACCCTCACTTTCTCATGTATTGTCTTCAGTATTACCTGTCTGGCCACCTTCGCCTTCCCATGTATTGTCATCAGTATTACCTGTCTGGCCACCCTCACTTTCCCATGTATTGTCTTCAGTATTACCTGTCTGGCCACCCTTGCTTTCCCATGTATTGTCTTCAGTATTACCTGTCTGGTCCACCCTCGCCTTCTCATGTATTGTCTTCAGTATTACCTGTCTGGCCACCCTCACTTTCTCATGTATTGTCTTCAGTATTACCTGTCTGGCCACCTTCGCCTTCCCATGTATTGTCATCAGTATTACCTGTCTGGCCACCCTCACTTTCCCATGTATTGTCTTCAGTATTACCTGTCTGGCCACCCTCACTTTCCCATGTATTTATTGTCTTCAGTATTACCTGTCTGGCCAGCCACGCCTTCCCATGTATTGTCTTCAGTATTACCTGTCTGGCCACCCTCGCCTTCCCATGTATTGTCTTCAGTATTACCTGTCTGGCCATCCTCGCCTTTCCATGTATTGTCTTCAGTGTTACCTATCTGGCCACTCTCGCCTTCTCATGTATTGTCTTCAGTATTACCTGTCTGGCCACCCTCACTTTCCCATGTATAGTCTTCAGTATTACCTGTCTGGCCAGCCTCGCCTTCCCATGTATTGTCTTCAGTATTACCTGTCTGGCCACCCTCGCCTTCCCATGTATTGTCTTCAGTATTACCTGTCTGGCCAGCCTCGCCTTCTCATGTATTGTCTTCAGTATTGCCTGGCTGGCCAGCCTCGCCTTCTCATGTATTTTCTTCAGTGTCACCTGTCTGGCCACCCTCGCCTTCCCATGTATTATCTTCAGTATTACCTATCTGGCCACCCTCGCCTTCCCATGTATTGTCTTCAGTATTACCTGTCTGGCCAGCCTCGCCTTCTCATGTATTATCTTCAGTATTACCTATCTGGCCACCCTCGCCTTCCCATGTATTGTCTTCAGTATTACCTGTCTGGCCACCCTCGCCTTCCCATGTATTGTCTTCAGTATTACCTGTCTGGCTACCCTCGCCTTCTCATGTATTGTCTTCAGTGTCACCTGTCTGGTCACCCTCAGTTTCCCATGTATTGTCTTCAGTATTACCTGTCTGGCCACCCTCACTTTCCCATGTATTGTCTTCAGTATTACCTGTCAGGCCACCCTCGCCTTCTCATGTATTGTCTTCAGTGTCACCTGTCTGGCCACCCTCACTTTCCCATGTATTGTCTTCAGTATTACCTGTCCGGCCACCCTCACTTTCCCATGTATTGTCTTCAGTATTACCTGTCTGGCCACCCTCGCCTTCTCATGTATTGTCTTCAGTGTCACCTGTCTGGCCACCCTCGCCTTCCCATGTATTTTATTCAGTATTACCTATCTGGCCACCATCACATTTCCATGTATTGTCTTCAGTATTATCTGTCTGGCCACCCTCACCTTCCCATGTATTGTCTTCAGTATTACCTGTCTGGCCAGCCTCGCCTTCCCATGTATTGTCTTCAGTATTACCTGTCTGGCCACCCTCGCCTTCCCATCTATTGTCTTCAGTATTACCTGTCTGGCCACCCTCGCCTTCCCATGTATTTTATTCAGTATTACCTATCTGGCCACCATCGCCTTTCCATGTATTGTCTTCAGTATTATCTGTCTGGCCACCCTCGCCTTCCCATGTATTGTCTTCAGTGTCACCTGTCTGGCCACCCTCGCCTTCCCATGTATTGTCTTCAGTGTCACCTAACTGGCCATACTCACTTTCCCATGTATTGTCTTCAGTATTACCTGTCTGGCCACCCTCACTTTCTCGTGTATTGTCTTCAGTATTACCTGTCTGGCCACCCTCACTTTCCCATGTATTGTCTTCAGTATTACCTGTCTGGCCACCCTTGCCTTCCCATGTATTGTCTTCAGTATTACCTGTCTGGCCACCCTCACTTTCTCGTGTATTGTCTTCAGTATTACCTGTCTGGCCACCCTCACTTTCCCATGTATTGTCTTCAGTATTACCTGTCTGGCCACCCTTGCCTTCCCATGTATTGTCTTCAGTATTACCTGTCTGGCCACCCTCGCCTTGTCATGTATTGTCTTCAGTATTACCTGTCTGGCCACCCTCACTTTCCCATGTATTGTCTTCAGTATTACCTGTCTGGCCAGCCTCGCCTTCCCATGTATTGTCTTCAGTATTACCAGTCTGGCCACCCTCGCCTTCCCATGTATTGTCTTCAGTATTACCTGTCTGGCCAGCCTCGCCTTCCCATGTATTGTCTTCAGTGTTACCTATCTGGCCACCCTCGCCTTCTCATGTATTGTCTTCAGTATTATCAGTCTGGCCACCCTCACTTTCCCATGTATTGTCTTCAGTATTACCTGTCTGGCCCACCCTCGCCTTCCCATGTATTGTCTTCAGTTTTACCTGTCTGGCCACCCTCGCTTCTCATGTATTGTCTTCAGTATTACCTGTCTGGCCAGCCTCGCCTTCTCATGTATTGTCTTCAGTGTCACCTGTCTGGTCACCCTCACTTTCCCATGTATTGTCTTCAGTATTACCTGTCTGGCCACCCTCGCCTTCTCATGTATTTTCTTCAGTATCACCTGTCTTGCCACACTCGCCTTCTCATGTATTGTCTTCAGTATTACCTGTCTGGCCACCCTCGCCTTCCCATGTATTGTCTTCAGTGTCACCTGTCTGGCCACCCTCGCCTTCTCATATATTGTCTTCAGTATTACCTATCTGGCCACCCTCGCCTTCTCATATATTGTCTTCAGTATTACCTGTCTGGCCACCAACGCCTTCCCATGTATTGTCTTCAGTGCCACCTGTCTGGCCACCCTCGCCTTCCCATGTAGTGTCTTCAGTATTACTTGTCTGGCCAGCATCGCCTTCTCATGTATTGTCGTCAGTATTACCTGTCTGGCCACCTCGCCTTCCCATGTATTGTCTTCAGTATTACCTGTCTGGCCACCCTCACTTTCCCATGTATTGTCTTCAGTATTTCCTGTCTGGCCACCCTCGCCTTCCCATGTATTGTCTTCAGTATTACCTGTCTGGCCACCCTCGCCTTCTCATGTGTTGTCTTCACTGTCACCTGTCTGGTCACCCTCACTTTCCCATGTATTGTCTTCAGTATTACCTGTCTGGCCACCCTCACTTTCCCATGTATTGTCTTCAGTATTACCTGTCTGGCCAGCCTCGCCTTCCCATGTATTGTCTTCAGTATTACCTGTCTGGCCAGCCCCGCCTTCTCATGTATTGTCTTCAGTATTACCTGTCTGGCCACCCTCACTTTCCCATGTATTGTCTTCAGTATTACCTGTCTGGCCAGCCTCGCCTTCCCATGTATTGTCTTCAGTATTACCTGTCTGGCCACCCTCGCCTTCCCATGTATTGTCTTCAGTATTACCTGTCTGGCCAGCCTCGCCTTCCCATGTATTGTCTTCAGTGTTACCTATCTGGCCACCCTCGCCTTCTCATGTATTGTCTTCAGTATTACCTGTCTGGCCAGCCTCGCCTTCTCATGTATTGTCTTCAGTGTCACCTATCTGGCCACCATCGCCTTCCCATGTATTGTCTTCAGTATTACCTGTCTGGCCACCCTCGCCTTCCCATGTATTGTTTTCAGTGTCACCTGTCTGGCCAACCTCGCCTTCCCATGTATTGTCTTCAGTATTACCTGTCTGGCCACCCTCACTTTCCCATGTATTGTCTTCAGTATTACCTGTCTGGCCAGCCTCGCCTTCCCATGTATTGTCTTCAGTATTACCTGACTGGTCACCCCCGCCTTCTCATGTATTGTCTTCAGTATTACCTGTCTGGCCACCCTCACTTTCCCATGTATTGTCTTCAGTATTACCTTTCTCGCCAGCCACGCCTTCCCATGTATTGTCTTCAGTATTACATGTCTGGCCACCCACGCCTTCTCATGTATTGTCTTCAGTATTACCTGTCTGGCCAGCCTCGCCTTCCCATGTATTGTATTCAGTATTACCTGTCTGGCCACACTCGCCTTCTCATGTATTGTCTTCAGTATTACCTGTCTGGCCACCCTCGCCTTCCCATGTATTGTCTTCAGTGTAACCTGTCTGGCCACCCTCGCCTTCTCATATATTGTCTTCAGTATTACCTGTCTGGCCACCCTCGCCTTCCCATGTATTGTCTTCAGTGCCACCTGTCTGGCCACCCTCGCCTTCCCATGTAGTGTCTTCAGTATTACTTGACTGGCCAGCATCGCCTTCTCATGTATTGTCTTCAGTATTACCTGTCTGGCCACCCTCGCCTTCCCATGTATTGTCTTCAGTATTACCTGTCTGGCCACCCTCGCCTTCCCATGTATTTTATTCAGTATTACCTATCTGGCCACCATCGCCTTTCCATGTATTGTCTTCAGTATTATCTGTCTGGCCACCCTCGCCTTCCCATGTATTGTCTTCAGTGTCACCTGTCTGGCCACCCTCGCCTTCCCATGTATTGTCTTCAGTGTCACCTAACTGGCCATACTCACTTTCCCATGTATTGTCTTCAGTATTACCTGTCTGGCCACCCTCACTTTCTCGTGTATTGTCTTCAGTATTACCTGTCTGGCCACCCTCGCCTTCCCATGTATTTTATTCAGTATTACCTATCTGGCCACCATCGCCTTTCCATGTATTGTCTTCAGTATTATCTGTCTGGCCACCCTCGCCTTCCCATGTATTGTCTTCAGTGTCACCTGTCTGGCCACCCTCGCCTTCCCATGTATTGTCTTCAGTGTCACCTAACTGGCCATACTCACTTTCCCATGTATTGTCTTCAGTATTACCTGTCTGGCCACCCTCACTTTCTCGTGTATTGTCTTCAGTATTACCTGTCTGGCCACCCTCACTTTCCCATGTATTGTCTTCAGTATTACCTGTCTGGCCACCCTTGCCTTCCCATGTATTGTCTTCAGTATTACCTGTCTGGCCACCCTCGCCTTGTCATGTATTGTCTTCAGTATTACCTGTCTGGCCACCCTCACTTTCCCATGTATTGTCTTCAGTATTACCTGTCTGGCCAGCCTCGCCTTCCCATGTATTGTCTTCAGTATTACCAGTCTGGCCACCCTCGCCTTCTCATGTATTGTCTTCAGTATTACCTGTCTGGCCACCCTCACTTTTCCATGTATTGTCTTCAGTATTACCTGTCTGGCCAGCCTCGCCTTCCCATGTATTGTCTTCAGTATTACCTGTCTGGCCACCCTCGCCTTCTCATGTATTGTCTTCAGTATTACCTGTCTGGCCAGCCTCGCCTTCTCATGTATTGTCTTCAGTGTCACCTGTCTGGTCACCCTCACTTTCCCATGTATTGTCTTCAGTATTACCTGTCTGGCCACCCTCGCCTTCTCATGTATTGTCTTCAGTATTACCTGTCTTGCCACCCTCGCCTTCTCATGCATTGTCTTCAGTATTACCTGTCTGGCCACCCACGCCTTCTCATGTATTGTCTTCAGTATTACCTGTCTTGCCACCCTCGCCTTCTCATGTATTGTATTCAGTATTACCTGTCTGGCCACACTCGCCTTCTCATGTATTGTCTTCAGTATTACCTGTCTGGCCACCCTCACTTTCCCATGTATTGTCTTCAGTGTCACTTGTCTGGCCACCCTCGCCATCCCATGTATTGTCTTCAGTATTACCTGTCTGGCCACCCTCGCCTTCCCATGTATTATCTTCAGTATTACCTATCTGGCCACCCTCGCCTTCCCATGTATTATCTTCAGCATTACCTATCTGGCCACCCTCGCCTTCCCATGTATTGTCTTCAGTATTACCTGTCTGGCCACCCTCGCCTTCCCATGTATTGTCTTCAGTATTACCTATCTGGCCACCCTCGCATTTCCATGTATTGTCTTCAGTATTACCTGTCTGGCCATCCTCGCCTTTCCATGTATTGTCTTCAGTGTTACCTATCTGGCCACTCTCGCCTTCTCATGTATTGTCTTCAGTATTACCTGTCTGGCCACCCTCACTTTCCCATGTATAGTCTTCAGTATTACCTGTCTGGCCAGCCTCGCCTTCCCATGTATTGTCTTCAGTATTACCTGTCTGGCCACCCTCGCCTTCCCATGTATTGTCTTCAGTATTACCTGTCTGGCCAGCCTCGCCTTCTCATGTATTGTCTTCAGTATTGCCTGGCTCGCCAGCCTCGCCTTCTCATGTATTTTCTTCAGTGTCACCTGTCTGGCCACCCTCGCCTTCCCATGTATTGTCTTCAGTATTACCTGTCTGGCCACCCTTGCCTTCCCATGTATTGTCTTCAGTATTACCTGTCTGGCCACCCTCGCCTTGTCATGTATTGTCTTCAGTATTACCTGTCTGGCCACCCTCACTATCCCATGTATTGTCTTCAGTATTACCTGTCTGGCCAGCCTCGCCTTCCCATGTATTGTCTTCAGTATTACCAGTCTGGCCACCTTCGCCTTCCCATGTATTGTCTTCAGTATTACCTGTCTGGCCAGCCTCGCCTTCCCATGTATTGTCTTCAGTGTTACCTATCTGGCCACCCTCGCCTTCTCATGTATTGTCTTCAGTATTACCTGTCTGGCCACCCTCACTTTCACATGTATTGTCTTCAGTATTACCTGTCTGGCCAGCCTCGCCTTCCCTTGTATTGTCTTCAGTTTTACCTGTCTGGCCACCCTCGCCTTCTCATGTATTGTCTTCAGTATTACCTGTCTGGCCAGCCTCGCCTTCTCATGTATTGTCTTCAGTGTCACCTGTCTGGTCACCCTCAGTTTCCCATGTATTGTCTTCAGTATTACCTGTCTGGCCACCCTCGCCTTCTCATGTATTTTCTTCAGTATCACCTGTCTTGCCACCCTCGCCTTCTCATGTATTGTCTTCAGTATTACATGTCTGGCCAAACACGCCTTCTCATGTATTCTCTTCAGTATTACCTGTCTTGCCACCCTCGCCTTCTCATGTATTGTATTCAGTATTACCTGTCTGGCCACACTCGCCTTCTCATGTATTGTCTTCAGTATTACCTGTCTGGCCACCCTCGCCTTCCCATGTATTGTCTTCAGTGTCACCTGTCTGGCCACCCTCGCCTTCTCATATATTGTCTTCAGTATTACCTATCTGGCCACCCTCGCCTTCTCATATATTGTCTTCAGTATTACCTGTCTGGCCACCCTCGCCTTCCCATGTATTGTCTTCAGTGCCACCTGTCTGGCCACCCTCGCCTTCCCATGTAGCGTCTTCAGTATTACTTGTCTGGCCAGCATCGCCTTCTCATGTATTGTCTTCAGTATTACCTGTCTGGCCACCCTCACTTTCCCATGTATTGTCTTCAGTGTCACTTGTCTGGCCACCCTCGCCATCCCATGTATTGTCTTCAGTATTACCTGTCTGGCCACCCTCGCCTTCCCATGTATTATCTTCAGTATTACCTATCTGGCCACCCTCGCCTTCCCATGTATTATCTTCAGCATTACCTATCTGGCCACCCTCGCCTTCCCATGTATTGTCTTCAGTATTACCTGTCTGGCCACCCTCGCCTTCCCATGTATTGTCTTCAGTATTACCTGTCTGGCTACCCTCGCCTTCTCATGTATTGTCTTCAGTGTCACCTGTCTGGTCACCCTCAGTTTCCCATGTATTGTCTTCAGTATTACCTGTCTGGCCACCCTCACTTTCCCATGTATTGTCTTCAGTATTACCTGTCAGGCCACCCTCGCCTTCTCATGTATTGTCTTCAGTGTCACCTGTCTGGCCACCCTCACTTTCCCATGTATTGTCTTCAGTATTACCTGTCTGGCCACCCTCACTTTCCCATGTATTGTCTTCAGTATTACCTGTCTGGCCACCCTCGCCTTCTCATGTATTGTCTTCAGTGTCACCTGTCTGGCCACCCTCGCCTTCCCATGTATTTTATTCAGTATTACCTATCTGGGCACCATCGCATTTCCATGTATTGTCTTCAGTATTACCTGTCTGGCCATCCTCCGCTTTCTCATGTATTGTCTTCAGTATTACCTGTCTGGCCACTTTCGACTTCTCATGTATTGTCTTCAGTATTACCTGTCTGGCCACCCTCACTTTCCCATGTATTGTCTTCAGTATTACCTGTCTGGCCACCCTTGCTTTCCCATGTATTGTCTTCAGTATTACCTGTCTGGCCACCCTCGCCTTCTCATGTATTGTCTTCAGTATTACCTGTCTGGCCACCCTCACTTTCCCATGTATTTATTGTCTTCAGTATTACCTGTCTGGCCACCCTCGCCTTCCTATGTATTGTCTTCAGTATTACCTGTCTGGCCACCCTCGCCTTCCCATGTATTGTCTTCAGTATTACCTGTCTGGCCATCCTCGCCTTCCCATGTATTATCTTCAGTGTTACCTATCTGGCCACTCTCGCCTTCTCATGTATTGTCTTCAGTATTACCTGTCTGGCCACCCTCACTTTCCCATGTATAGTCTTCGGTATTACCTGTCTGGCCAGCCTCGCCCTCCCATGTATTGTCTTCAGTATTACCTGTCTGGCCACCCTCGCCTTCCCATGTATTGTCTTCAGTATTACCTGTCTGGCCAGCCTCGCCTTCTCATGTATTGTCTTCAGTATTGCCTGTCTGGCCAGCCTCTTCTTCTCATGTATTTTCTTCAGTGTCACCTGTCTGGTCACCCTCACTTTCCCATGTATTGTCTTCAGTATTACCTGTCTGGCCACCCTCGCCTTCTCATGTATTGTCTTCAGTATTACCTGTCTGGTCAGCCTCGCCTTCTCATGTATTGTCTTCAGTATTACCTGTCTGGCCACCCTCGCTTTCTCATGTATTGTCTTCAGTATCACCTGTATGGCCACCCTCGCTTTCTCATGTATTGTCTTCAGTATTACCTGTCTGGCCACCCCTCGCCTTCTCATGTATTTTCTTCAGTATCACTGACTTGCCACCCTCGCCTTCTCATGTATTGTCTTCAGTATTACATGTCTGGCCACCCACGCCTTTCTCATGTATTGTATTCAGTATTACCTGTCTGGCCACACTCGCCTTCTCATGTATTGTCTTCAGTATTACCTGTCTGGCCACCCTCGCCTTCCCATGTATTGTCTTCAGTGTCACCTGTCTGGCCACCCTCGCCTTCTCATATATTGTCTTCAGTATTACCTATCTGGCCACCCTCGCCTTCTCATATATTGTCTTCAGTATTACCTGTCTGGCCACCCACGCCTTCCCATGTATTGTCTTCAGTGCCACCTGTCTGGCCACCCTCGCCTTCCCATGTAGTGTCTTCAGTATTACCTGTCTGGCCAGCCTCGCCTTCCCATGTATTGTCTTCAGTATTACCTCTCTGGCCAGCCTCGCCTTCCCATGTATTGTCTTCAGTATTACCTGTCTGGCCATCCTCGCCTTTCCATGTATTGTCTTCAGTGTTACCTATCTGGCCACTCTCGCCTTCTCATGTATTGTCTTCAGTATTACCTGTCTGGCCACCCTCACTTTCCCATGTATAGTCTTCAGTATTACCTGTCTGGCCAGCCTCGCCTTCCCATGTATTGTCTTCAGTATTACCTGTCTGGCCACCCTCGCCTTCCCATGTATTGTCTTCAGTATTACCTGTCTGGCCAGCCTCGCCTTCTCATGTATTGTCTTCAGTATTGCCTGGCTGGCCAGCCTCGCCTTCTCATGTATTTTCTTCAGTGTCACCTGTCTGGCCACCCTCGCCTTCCCATGTATTATCTTCAGTATTACCTATCTGGCCACCCTCGCCTTCCCATGTATTGTCTTCAGTATTACCTGTCTGGCCAGCTTCGCCTTCTCATGTATTATCTTCAGTATTACCTATCTGGCCACCCTCGCCTTCCCATGTATTGTCTTCAGTATTACCTGTCTGGCCACCCTCGCCTTCCCATGTATTGTCTTCAGTATTACCTGTCTGGCTACCCTCGCCTTCTCATGTATTGTCTTCAGTGTCACCTGTCTGGTCACCCTCAGTTTCCCATGTATTGTCTTCAGTATTACCTGTCTGGCCACCCTCACTTTCCCATGTATTGTCTTCAGTATTACCTGTCAGGCCACCCTCGCCTTCTCATGTATTGTCTTCAGTGTCACCTGTCTGGCCACCCTCACTTTCCCATGTATTGTCTTCAGTATTACCTGTCCGGCCACCCTCACTTTCCCATGTATTGTCTTCAGTATTACCTGTCTGGCCACCCTCGCCTTCTCATGTATTGTCTTCAGTGTCACCTGTCTGGCCACCCTCGCCTTCCCATGTATTTTATTCAGTATTACCTGTCTGGGCAGCCTCGCCTTCTCATGTATTGTCTTCAGTATTACCTATCTGGGCACCATCGCATTTCCATGTAATTGTCTTCAGTATTATCTGTCTGGGCCACCCTCGCCTTCCCATGTATTGTCTTCAGTATTACCTGTCTGGCCAGCCTCGCCTTCCCATGTATTGTCTTCAGTGTTACCTATCTGGCCACCCTCGCCTTCTCATGTATTGTCTTCAGTATTACCTGTCTGGCCAGCCTCGCCTTCTCATGTATTGTCTTCAGTGTCACCTATCTGGCCACCATCGCCTTCCCATGTATTGTCTTCAGTATTACCTGTCTGGCCACTCTCACTTTCCCATGTATTGTCTTTAGTATTACCTGTCTGGCCACCCTCGCCATCCCATGTATTGTCTTCAGTATTACCTGTCTGGCCACCCTCGCCTTCCCATGTATTGTCTTCAGTATTACCTGTCTGGCCACCCTCACTTTCCCATGTATTGTCTTCAGTATTACCTGTCTGGCCACCCTCGCCTTCCCATGTATTGTCTTCAGTATTACCTGTCTGGCCACCCTCGCCTTCTCATGTGTTGTCTTCACTGTCACCTGTCTGGTCACCCTCACTTTCCCATGTATTGTCTTCAGTATTACCTGTCTGGCCACCCTCACATTCCCATGTATTGTCTTCAGTATTACCTGTCTGGCCAGCCTCGCCTTCCCATGTATTGTCTTCAGTATTACCTGACTGGTCACCCCCGCCTTCTCATGTATTGTCTTCAGTATTACCTGTCTGGCCACCCTCACTTTCCCATGTATTGTCTTCAGTATTACCTTTCTGGCCAGCCTCTCCTTCCCATGTATTGTCTTCAGTATTACCTGTCTGGCCACCCTCACCTTCCCATGTATTGTCTTCAGTATTACCTGTCTGGCCAGCCTCGCCTTCCCATGTATTGTCTTCAGTATTACCTGTCTGGCCAGCCTCGCCTTCTCATGTATTGTCTTCAGTGTCACCTATCTGGCCACCATCGCCTTCCCATGTATTGTCTTCAGTATTATCTGTCAGGCCACCCTCGCCTTCCCATGTATTGTCTTCAGTATTACCTGTCTGGCCACCCTCACTTTCTCATGTATTGTCTTCAGTATTACCTGTCTGGCCACCTTCGACTTCCCATGTATTGTCATCAGTATTACCTGTCTGGCCACCCTCACTTTCCCATGTATTGTCTTCAGTATTACCTGTCTGGCCACCCTTGCTTTCCCATGTATTGTCTTCAGTATTACCTGTCTGGCCACCCTCGCCTTCTCATGTATTGTCTTCAGTATTACCTGTCTGGCCACCCTCACTTTCCCATGTATTTATTGTCTTCAGTATTACCTGTCTGGCCAGCCACGCCTTCCCATGTATTGTCTTCAGTATTACCTGTCTGGCCACCCTCGCCTTCCCATGTATTGTCTTCAGTATTACCTGTCTGGCCATCCTCGCCTTCCCATGCATTATCTTCAGTGTTACCTATCTGGCCACTCTCGCCTTCTCATGTATTGTCTTCAGTATTACCTGTCTGGCCACCCTCACTTTCCCATGTATAGTCTTCGGTATTACCTGTCTGGCCAGCCTCGCCCTCCCATGTATTGTCTTCAGTATTACCTGTCTGGCCACCCTCGCCTTCCCATGTATTGTCTTCAGTATTACCTGTCTGGCCAGCCTCGCCTTCTCATGTATTGTCTTCAGTATTGCCTGGCTGGCCAGCCTCGCCTTCTCATGTATTTTCTTCAGTGTCACCTGTCTGGCCACCCTCGCCTTCCCATGTATTATCTTCAGTATTACCTATCTGGCCACCCTCGCCTTCCCATGTATTGTCTTCAGTATTACCTGTCTGGCCTCCCTCGCCTTCCCATGTATTATTTTCAGTATTACCTATCTGGCCACCCTCGCCTTCCCATGTATTATCTTCAGTATTACCTATCTGGCCACCCTCGCCTTCCAATGTATTGTCTTCAGTATTACCTGTCTGGCCACCCTCGCCTTCCCATGTATTGTCTTCAGTATTACCTGTCTGGCTACCCTCGCCTTCTCATGTATTGTCTTCAGTGTCACCTGTCTGGTCACCCTCAGTTTCCCATGTATTGTCTTCAGTATTACCTGTCTGGCCACCCTCACTTTCCCATGTATTGTCTTCAGTATTACCTGTCAGGCCACCCTCGCCTTCTCATGTATTGTCTTCAGTGTCACCTCTCTGGCCACCCTCACTTTCCCATGTATTGTCTTCAGTATTACCTGTCTGGCCACCCTCACTTTCCCATGTATTGTCTTCAGTATTACCTGTCTGGCCACCCTCGCCTTCTCATGTATTGTCTTCAGTGTCACCTGTCTGGCCACCCTCGCCTTCCCATGTATTTTATTCAGTATTACCTATCTGGGCCACCCTCGCATTTCCATGTATTGTCTTCAGTATTATCTGTCTGGCCACCCTCGCCTTCCCATGTATTGTCTTCAGTGTCACCTGTCTGGCCACCCTCGCCTTCCCATGTATTGTCTTCAGTGTCACCTAACTGGCCATACTCACTTTCCCATGTATTGTCTTCAGTATTACCTGTCTGGCCACCCTCACTTTCTCGTGTATTGTCTTCAGTATTACCTGTCTGGCCACCCTCACTTTCCCATGTATTGTCTTCAGTATTACCTGTCTGGCCACCCTTGCCTTCCCATGTATTGTCTTCAGTATTACCTGTCTGGCCACCCTCGCCTTGTCATGTATTGTCTTCAGTATTACCTGTCTGGCCACCCTCACTTTCCCATGTATTGTCTTCAGTATTACCTGTCTGGCCAGCCTCGCCTTCCCATGTATTGTCTTCAGTATTACCAGTCTGGCCACCTTCGCCTTCCCATGTATTGTCTTCAGTATTACCTGTCTGGCCAGCCTCGCCTTCCCATGTATTGTCTTCAGTGTTGCCTATCTGGCCACCCTCGCCTTCTCATGTATTGTCTTCAGTATTACCTGTCTGGCCACCCTCACTTTCCCATGTATTGTCTTCAGTATTACCTGTCTGGCCAGCCTCGCCTTCCCATGTATTGTCTTCAGTTTTACCTGTCTGGCCACCCTCGCTTTCTCACGTATTGTCTTCAGTATTACCTGTCTGGCCAGCCTCGCCTTCTCATGTATTGTCTTCAGTGTACACCTGTCTGGTCACCCTCACTTTCCCATGTATGTCTTCAGTATTACCTGA
>NW_003137287.1:0-27245 GCF_000003605.2 Saccoglossus kowalevskii
CTTTGACAATAAGTTGATGAGACAAACATGGTGTCTCTTTGACAATAGCTTATGAAAACAAAACATGTTGTCTCTTTGACAATAGCTTATGAAACAAAACATGGTGCTGGCTGATAGTTGATGAGACAAAACATGGTGTCTCTTTGACAATAGCTGATGAGACAAAACATGGTGTCTCTTTGACAATAGTTGATGAGACAAAACATGGTGTCTCTTTGACAGTAGTTGATTAGACAAAACATGGTGTCTCTTTGACATTAGTTGATGAGACAAAACATGGTGTCTCTTTGACAATAGTTGATGTGACAAAACATGGTGTCTCTTTGACAGTATTTGATGAGACAAAACATGATGACACTTTGACAATAGTTGATGAGACAAAACATGGTGTCTCTTTGACAGTATTTAAGAGACAAAAACATGGTGTCTCTTTGACAATAATTGATGAAAACAAAACATGGTGTCTCTTTGACCAATAGTTGATGAAACAAACATGGTGACTCTTTGACAATAGTTGATGAAGAACAAAAACAATGGTGTCTCTTTGACAGTAGTTGATTAGACAAAACATGGTGTCTCTTTGACATTAGTTGATGAGACAAAACATGGTGTCTCTTTGACAATAGTTGATGTGACAAAACATGGTGTCTCTTTGACAGTAGTTGATGAGACAAAACATGGTGTCTCTTTGACAATAGTTGATGAGACAAAACATGGTGTCTCTTTGACAATAGTTGATGAGACAAAACATGGTGTCTCTTTGACAGTAGTTGATGAGACAAAACATGGTGTCTCTTTGACAGTAGTTGATGAGACAAAACATGGTGTCTCTTTGACAGTAGTTGATGAGACAAAACATGGTGTCTCTTTGACAGTAGTTGATGAGACAAAACATGGTGTCTCTTTGACAATAGTTGATGAGACAAAACATGGTGTCTCTTTGACAATAGTTGATGAGACAAAACATGGTGTCTCTTTGACAGTAGTTGAGGAGACAAAACATGGTGTCTCTTTGACAATAGTTGATGAGACAAAACATGGTGTCTCTTTGACAGTAGTTGATGAGACAAAACATGGTGTCTCTTTGACAGTAGTTGAGGAGACAAAACATGGTGTCTCTTTTACAATAGTTGATGAGACAAAACATGGTGTCTCTTTGACAATAGTTGATGAGACAAAACATGGTGTCTCTTTGACAGTAGTTGATGAGACAAAACATGGTGTCTCTTTGACAGTAGTTGATGAGACAAAACATGGTGTCTCTTTGACAGTAGTTGATGAGACAAAACATGGCGTCTCTTTGACAATAGTTGATGAGACAAAACATGGTGTCTCTTTGACAGTAGTTGATGAGACAAAACATGGTGTCTCTTTGACAGTAGTTGATGAGACAAAACATGGTGTCTCTTTGACAATAGTTGATGAGACAAAACATGGTGTCTCTTTGACAATTGTTGATGAGACAAAACATGGTGTCTCTTTGACAATAGTTGATGAGACAAAACATGGTGTCTCTTTGACAGTAGTTGATGAGACAAAACATGGTGTCTCTTTGACAGTAGTTGATGAGACAAAACATGGTGTCTCTTTGACAGTAGTTGATGAGACAAAACATGGTGTCTCTTTGACAATAGTTGATGAGACAAAACATGGTGTCTCTTTGACAATACATGTAGTTGATGAGACAAAACATGGTGTCTCTTTGACAGTAGTTGATGAGACAAAACATGGTGTCTCTTTGACAGTAGTTGATGAGACAAAACATGGTGTCTCTTTGACAGTAGTTGATGAGACAAAACATGGTGTCTCTTTGACAATAGTTGATGAGACAAAACATGGTGTCTCTTTGACATTAGTTGATGAGACAAAACATGGTGTCTCTTTGACATTAGTTGATGAGACAAAACATGGTGTCTCTTTGACAGTAGTTGATGAGACAAAACATGGTGTCTCTTTGACAATAGTTGATGAGACAAAACATGGTGTCTCTTTGACAGTAGTTGATGAGACAAAACATGGTGTCTCTTTGACAATAGTTAATGAGACAAAACATGGTGTCTCTTTGACAGTAGTTGATGAGACAAAACATGGTGTCTCTTTGACAATAGTTGATGAGACAAAACATGGTGTCTCTTTGACAATAGTTGATGAGACAAAACATGGTGTCTCTTTGACAATAGTTGATGAGACAAAACATGGTGCCTCTTTGACAATAGTTGATGAGACAAAACATGGTGTCTCTTTGACAACAGTTGATGAGACAAAACATGGTGTCTCTTTGACAATAGTTGATGAGACAAAACATGGTGTCTCTTTGACAATAGTTGATGAGACAAAACATGGTGTCTCTTTGACAGTAGTTGATGAGACAACACATGGTGTCTCTTTGACAATAGTTGATGAGACAAAACATGGTGTCTCTTTGACAGTAGTTGATGAGACAAAACATGGTGTCTCTTTGACAATAGTTGATGAGACAAAACATGGTGTCTCTTTGACAATAGCTTATGAAACAAAACATGTTGTCTCTTTGACAATAGCTTATGAAACAAAACATGTTGTCTCTTTGACAATAGTTGATGAGACAAAACATGGTGTCTCTTTGACAATAGCTTATGAGACAAAACATGGTGTCTCTTTGACAATAGTTGATGAGACAAAACATGGTGTCTCTTTGACAGTAGTTGATTAGACAAAACATGGTGTCTTTGACAGTAGTTGATGAGACAAAACATGGTGTCTCTTTGACAGTAGTTGATGAGACAAAACATGGTGTCTCTTTGACAATAGTTGATGAGACAAAACATGGTGTCTCTTTGACAGTAGTTGATGAGACAAAACATGGTGTCTCTTTGACAATAGTTGATGAGACAAAACATGGTGTCTCTTTAACAGTAGTTGATGAGACAAAACATGGTGTCTCTTTGACAACAGTTGATGAGACAAAACATGGTGTCTCTTTGACAATAGTTGATGAGACAAAACATGGTGTCTCTTTGACAATAGTTGATGAGACAAAACATGGTGTCTCTTTGACAGTAGTTGATGAGACAACACATGTTGTCTCTTTGACAATAGCTTATGAAACAAAACATGTTGTCTCTTTGACAATAGTTGATGAGACAAATTATGGTGTCTCTTTGACAGTAGTTGATTAGACAAAACATGGTGTCTCTTTGACATTAGTTGATGAGACAAAACATGGTGTCTCTTTGACAATAGTTGATGTGACAAAACATGGTGTCTCTTTGACAGTAGTTGATGAGACAAAACATGGTGTCTCTTTGACAATAGTTGATGAGACAAAACATGGTGTCTCTTTGACAGTAGTTGAGGAGACAAAACATGGTGTCTCTTTGACAGTAGTTGATGAGACAAAACATGGTGTCTCTTTGACAGTAGTTGATGAGACAAAACATGGTGTCTCTTTGACAGTAGTTGATGAGACAAAACATGGTGTCTCTTTGACAATAGTTGATGAGACAAAACATGGTGTCTCTTTGACATAGTTGATGAGACAAAACATGGTGTCTCTTTGACAGTAGTTGATGAGCCAAAACATGGTGTCTCTTTGTCAATAGTTGATGAGACAAATCATGGTGTCTCTTTGACAATAGTTGATGAGACAAAACATGGTGTCTCTTTGACAATAGTTGATGAGACAAAACATGGTGTCTCTTTGACAATAGTTGATGAGACAAAACATGGTGCCTCTTTGACAATAGTTGATGAGACAAAACATGGTGTCTCTTTGACAACAGTTGATGAGACAAAACATGGTGTCTCTTTGACAGTAGTTGATGAGACAAAACATGGTGTCTCTTTGACAATAGTTGATGAGACAAAACATGGTGTCTCTTTGACAATAGCTTATGAAACAAAACATGTTGTCTCTTTGACAATAGCTTATGAAACAAAACATGTTGTCTCTTTGACAATAGTTGATGAGACAAAACATGGTGTCTCTTTGACAATAGCTGATGAGACAAAACATGGTGTCTCTTTGACAATAGTTGATGAGACAAAACATGGTGTCTCTTTGACAGTAGTTGATTAGACAAAACATGGTGTCTTTGACATTAGTTGATGAGACAAAACATGGTGTCTCTTTGACAATAGTTGATGTGACAAAACATGGTGTCTCTTTGACAGTAGTTGATGAGACAAAACATGGTGTCTCTTTGACAATAGTTGATGAGACAAAACATGGTGTCTCTTTGACAGTAGTTGAGGAGACAAAACATGGTGTCTCTTTGACAATAGTTGATGAGACAAACATGGTGTCTCTTTGACAATAGTTGATGAGACAAAACATGGTGTCTCTTTGACAATAGTTGATGAGACAAAACATGGTGTCTCTTTGACAGTAGTTGATGAGACAAAACATGGTGTCTCTTTGACAGTAGTTGAGGAGACAAAACATGGTGTCTCTTTGACAATAGTTGATGAGACAAAACATGGTGTCTCTTTGACAATAGTTGATGAGACAAAAACATGGTGTCTCTTTGACAATAGTTGATGAGACAAAACATGGTGTCTCTTTGACAGTAGTTGATGAGACAAAACATGGTGTCTCTTTGTCAATAGTTGATGAGACAAAACATGGTGTCTCTTT
The DNA here is from genome assembly GCF_000003605.2 of Saccoglossus kowalevskii. Taxonomy (NCBI): domain Eukaryota; kingdom Metazoa; phylum Hemichordata; class Enteropneusta; family Harrimaniidae; genus Saccoglossus; species Saccoglossus kowalevskii. Next base: position 4,616 of record NW_003137287.1, read on the forward strand.
GACAATAGTTGATGAGACAAAACATGGTGTCTCTTTGACAATAGTTGATGAGACAAAACATGGTGTCTCTTTTACAGTAGTTGATAAGACAAAACATGGTGTCTCTTTTACAGTAGTTGATGAGACAAAACATGGTGTCTCTTTGACAGTAGTTGATGAGACAAAACATGGTGTCTCTTTGACAATAGTTGATGAGACAAAACATGGTGTCTCTTTAACAGTAGTTGATGAGACAAAACATGGTGTCTCTTTGACAACAGTTGATGAGACAAAACATGGTGTCTCTTTGACAATAGTTGATGAGACAAAACATGGTGTCTCTTTGACAACAGTTGATGAGACAAAACATGGTGTCTCTTTGACAGTAGTTGATGAGACAAAACATGGTGTCTCTTTGACAATAGTTGATGAGACAAAACATGGTGTCTCTTTAACAGTAGTTGATGAGACAAAACATGGTGTCTCTTTGACAACAGTTGATGAGACAAAACATGGTCTCTCTTTGACAATAGTTGATGAGACAAAACATGGTGTCTCTTTGACAGTAGTTGATGAGACAAAACATGGTGTCTCTTTGACAATAGTTGATGAGACAAAACATGGTGTCTCTTTGACAGTAGTTGATGAGACAAAACATGGTGTCTCTGACAATAGTTGATGAGACAAAACATGGTGTCTCTTTGACAATAGTTGATGAGACAAAACATGGTGTCTCTTTGACAGTAGTTGATGAGACAAAACATGGTGTCTCTTTGACAGTAGTTGATGAGACAAAACATGGTGTCTCTTTAACAATATTTGATGAGACGAAACATGGTGTCTCTTTGTCAATAGTTGATGAGACAAATCATGGTGTCTCTTTGACAATAGTTGATGAGACAAAACATGGTGTCTCTTTGACAGTAGTTGATGAGACAAAACATGGTGTCTCTTTGACAGTAGTTGATGAGACAAAACATGGTGTCTCTTTGACAGTAGTTGATGAGACAAAACATGGTGTCTCTTTGACAGTAGTTGATGAGACAAAACATGGTGTCTCTTTGACAGTAGTTGATGAGACAAAACATGGTGTCTCTTTGACAATAGTTGATGAGACAAAACATGGTGTCTCTTTGACAATAGTTGATGAGACAAAACATGGTGTCTCTTTGACAATAGTTGATGAGACAAAACATGGTGTCTCTTTGACAGTAGTTGATGAGACAAAACATGGTGTCTCTTTGACAATAGTTGATGAGACAAATCATGGTGTCTCTTTGACAATAGTTGATGAGACAAAACATGGTGTCTCTTTGACAATAGTTGATGAGACAAAACATGGTGTCTCTTTGACAATAGTTGATGAGACAAAACATGGTGTCTCTTTGACAATAGTTGATGAGACAAAACATGGTGTCTCTTTGACAACAGTTGATGAGACAAAACATGGTGTCTCTTTGACAATAGTTGATGAGACAAAACATGGTGTCTCTTTGACAATAGTTGATGAGACAAAACATGGTGTCTCTTTGACAATAGTTGATGAGACAACACATGGTGTCTCTTTGACAATAGCTTATGAAACAAAACATGTTGTCTCTTTGACAATAGCTTATGAAACAAAACATGTTGTCTCTTTGACAATAGTTGATGAGACAAAACATGGTGTCTCTTTGACAATAGCTTATGAGACAAAACATGTGTCTCTTTGACAATAGTGATGAGACAAAACATGGTGTTTCTTTGACAGTAGTTGATGAGACAAAACATGTGTCTTCTTTGACAGTAGTTGATGAGACAAAACATGGTGTCTCTTTGACAGTAGTTGATGAGACAAAACATGGTGTCTCTTTGACAATATTTGATGAGACGAAACATGGTGTCTCTTTGTCAATAGTTGATGAGACAAATCATGGTGTCTCTTTGACAATAGTTGATGAGACAAAACATGGTGTCTCTTTGACAGTAGTTGAGGAGACAAAACATGGTGTCTCTTTGACAATAGTTGATGAGACAAAACATGGTGTCTCTTTGACAGTAGTTGATGAGACAAAACATGGTGTCTCTTTGACAGTAGTTGATGAGACAAAACATGGTGTCTCTTTGACAATAGTTGATGAGACAAAACATGGTGTCTCTTTGACAGTAGTTGATGAGACAAAACATGGTGTCTCTTTGACAGTAGTTGATGAGACAAAACATGGTGTCTCTTTGACAGTAGTTGATGAGACAAAACATGGTGTCTCTTTGACAATATTTGATGAGACGAAACATGGTGTCTCTTTGTCAATAGTTGATGAGACAAATCATGGTGTCTCTTTGACAATAGTTGATGAGACAAAACATGGTGTCTCTTTGACAGTAGTTGAGGAGACAAAACATGGTGTCTCTTTGACAGTAGTTGATGAGCCAAAACATGGTGTCTCTTTGTCAATAGTTGATGAGACAAATCATGGTGTCTCTTTGACAATAGTTGATGAGACAAAACATGGTGTCTCTTTGACAATAGTTGATGAGACAAAACATGGTGTCTCTTTGACAATAGTTGATGAGACAAAACATGGTGTCTCTTTGACAATAGTTGATGAGACAAAACATGGTGTCTCTTTGACAATAGTTGATGAGACAAAACATGGTGTCTCTTTGACAATAGTTGATGAGACAAAACATGGTGTCTCTTTGACAGTAGTTGATGAGACAAAACATGGTGTCTCTTTGACAGTAGTTGATGAGACAAAACATGGTGTCTCTTTGACAGTAGTTGATGAGACAAAACATGGTGTCTCTTTGACAGTAGTTGATGAGACAAAACATGGTGTCTCTTTGACAATAGTTGATGAGACAAAACATGGTGTCTCTTTGACAGTAGTTGATGAGACAAAACATGGTGTCTCTTTGACAGTAGTTGATGAGACAAAACATGGTGTCTCTTTGACAATAGTTGATGAGACAAAACATGGTGTCTCTTTGACAATAGTTGATGAGACAAAACATGGTGTCTCTTTGACAATAGTTGATGAGACAAAACATGGTGTCTCTTTGACAGTAGTTGATGAGACAAAACATGGTGTCTCTTTGACAGTAGTTGATGAGACAAAACATGGTGTCTCTTTGACAGTAGTTGATGAGACAAAACATGGTGTCTCTTTGACAGTAGTTGAGGAGACAAAACATGGTGTCTCTTTGACAATAGTTGATGAGACAAAACATGGTGTCTCTTTGACAGTAGTTGATGAGACAAAACATGGTGTCTCTTTGACAGTAGTTGATGAGACAAAACATGGTGTCTCTTTGACAATAGTTGATGAGACAAAACATGGTGTCTCTTTGACAATAGTTGATGAGACAAAACATGGTGTCTCTTTGACAGTAGTTGATGAGACAAAACATGGTGTCTCTTTGACAGTAGTTGATGAGACAAAACATGGTGTCTCTTTGACAGTAGTTGATGAGACAAAACATGGTGTCTCTTTGACAATATTTGATGAGACGAAACATGGTGTCTCTTTGTCAATAGTTGATGAGACAAATCATGGTGTCTCTTTGACAATAGTTGATGAGACAAAACATGGTGTCTCTTTGACAGTAGTTGAGGAGACAAAACATGATGTCTCTTTGACAGTAGTTGATGAGACAAAACATGGTGTCTCTTTGACAATAGTTGATGAGACAAAACATGGTGTCTCTTTGACAGTAGTTGATGAGACAAAACATGGTGTCTCTTTGACAGTAGTTGATGAGACAAAACATGGTGTCTCTTTGACAGTAGTTGATGAGACAAAACATGGTGTCTCTTTGACAGTAGTTGATGAGACAAAACATGGTGTCTCTTTGACAATAGTTGATGAGACAAAACATGGTGTCTCTTTGACAATAGTTGATGAGACAAAACATGGTGTCTCTTTGACAATAGTTGATGAGACAAAACATGGTGTCTCTTTGACAGTAGTTGATGAGCCAAAACATGGTGTCTCTTTGTCAATAGTTGATGAGACAAATCATGGTGTCTCTTTGACAATAGTTGATGAGACAAAACATGGTGTCTCTTTGACAATAGTTGATGAGACAAAACATGGTGTCTCTTTGACAATAGTTGATGAGACAAAACATGGTGCCTCTTTGACAATAGTTGATGAGACAAAACATGGTGTCTCTTTGACAACAGTTGATGAGACAAAACATGGTGTCTCTTTGACAATAGTTGATGAGACAAAACATGGTGTCTCTTTGACAGTAGTTGATGAGACAAAACATGGTGTCTCTTTGACAGTAGTTGATGAGACAAAACATGGTGTCTCTTTGACAATAGTTGATGAGACAAAACATGGTGTCTCTTTGACAATAGTTGATGAGACAAAACATGGTGTCTCTTTGACAGTAGTTGATGAGACAAAACATGGTGTCTCTTTGACAGTAGTTGATGAGACAAAACATGGTGTCTCTTTGACAGTAGTTGATGAGACAAAACATGGTGTCTCTTTAACAATATTTGATGAGACGAAACATGGTGTCTCTTTGTCAATAGTTGATGAGACAAATCATGGTGTCTCTTTGACAATAGTTGATGAGACAAAACATGGTGTCTCTTTGACAGTAGTTGAGGAGACAAAACATGGTGTCTCTTTGACAGTAGTTGATGAGACAAAACATGGTGTCTCTTTGACAGTAGTTGATGAGACAAAACATGGTGTCTCTTTGACAGTAGTTGATGAGACAAAACATGGTGTCTCTTTGACGGTAGTTGATGAGACAAAACATGGTGTCTCTTTGACAATAGTTGATGAGACAAAACATGGTGTCTCTTTGACAATAGTTGATGAGACAAAACATGGTGTCTCTTTGACAATAGTTGATGAGACAAAACATGGTGTCTCTTTGACAGTAGTTGATGAGACAAAACATGGTGTCTCTTTGTCAATAGTTGATGAGACAAAACATGGTGTCTCTTTGACAATAGTTGATGAGACAAAACATGGTGTCTCTTTGACAATAGTTGATGAGACAAAACATGGTGTCTCTTTTACAGTAGTTGATAAGACAAAACATGGTGTCTCTTTTACAGTAGTTGATGAGACAAAACATGGTGTCTCTTTGACAGTAGTTGATGAGACAAAACATGGTGTCTCTTTGACAATAGTTGATGAGACAAAACATGGTGTCTCTTTGACAGTAGTTGATGAGACAAAACATGGTGTCTCTTTGACAATAGTTGATGAGACAAAACATGGTGTCTCTTTGACAATAGTTGATGAGACAAAACATGGTGTCTCTTTGACAATAGCTTATGAAACAAAACATGTTGTCTCTTTGACAATAGCTTATGAAACAAAACATGTTGTCTCTTTGACAATAGTTGATGAGACAAAACATGGTGTATCTTTGACAATAGCTGATGAGACAAAACATGGTGTCTCTTTGACAATAGTTGATGAGACAAAACATGGTGTCTCTTTGACAGTAGTTGATTAGACAAAACATGGTGTCTCTTTGACATTAGTTGATGAGACAAAACATGGTGTCTCTTTGACAATAGTTGATGTGACAAAACATGGTGTCTCTTTGACAGTAGTTGATGAGACAAAACATGGTGTCTCTTTGACAATAGTTGATGAGACAAAACATGGTGTCTCTTTGACAATAGTTGATGAGACAAAACATGGTGTCTCTTTGACAGTAGTTGAGGAGACAAAACATGGTGTCTCTTTGACAATAGTTGATGAGACAAAACATGGTGTCTCTTTGACAATAGTTGATGAGACAAAACATGGTGTCTCTTTGACAATAGTTGATGAGACAAAACATGGTGTCTCTTTGACAGTAGTTGATGAGACAAAACATGGTGTCTCTTTGACAGTAGTTGAGGAGACAAAACATGGTGTCTCTTTGACAATAGTTGATGAGACAAAACATGGTGTCTCTTTGACAATAGTTGATGAGACAAAACATGGTGTCTCTTTGACAATAGTTGATGAGACAAAACATGGTGTCTCTTTGACAGTAGTTGATGAGACAAAACATGGTGTCTCTTTGACAGTAGTTGATGAGACAAAACATGGTGTCTCTTTGACAGTAGTTGATGAGACAAAACATGGCGTCTCTTTGACAGTAGTTGATGAGACAAAACATGGTGTCTCTTTGACAATAGTTGATGAGACAAAACATGGTGTCTCTTTGACAGTAGTTGATTAGACAAAACATGGTGTCTCTTTGACATTAGTTGATGAGACAAAACATGGTGTCTCTTTGACAATAGTTGATGTGACAAAACATGGTGTCTCTTTGACAGTAGTTGATGAGACAAAACATGGTGTCTCTTTGACAATAGTTGATGAGACAAAACATGGTGTCTCTTTGACAATAGTTGATGAGACAAAACATGGTGTCTCTTTGACAGTAGTTGATGAGACAAAACATGGTGTCTCTTTGACAGTAGTTGATGAGACAAAACATGGTGTCTCTTTGACAGTAGTTGATGAGACAAAACATGGTGTCTCTTTGACAGTAGTTGATGAGACAAAACATGGTGTCTCTTTGACAATAGTTGATGAGACAAAACATGGTGTCTCTTTGACAATAGTTGATGTGACAAAACATGGTGTCTCTTTGACAGTAGTTGAGGAGACAAAACATGGTGTCTCTTTGACAGTAGTTGATGAGACAAAACATGGTGTCTCTTTGACAGTAGTTGATGAGACAAAACATGGTGTCTCTTTGACAATAGTTGATGAGACAAAACATGGTGTCTCTTTGACAATAGTTGATGAGACAAAACATGGTGTCTCTTTGACAGTAGTTGATGAGACAAAACATGGTGTCTCTTTGACAGTAGTTGATGAGACAAAACATGGTGTCTCTTTGACAATAGTTGATGAGACAAAACATGGTGTCTCTTTGACAATAGTTGATGAGACAAAACATGGTGTCTCTTTGACAATAGTTGATGAGACAAAACATGGTGTCTCTTTGACAGTAGTTGATGAGACAAAACATGGTGTCTCTTTGACAGTAGTTGATGAGACAAAACATGGTGTCTCTTTGACAGTAGTTGATGAGACAAAACATGGTGTCTCTTTGACAGTAGTTGAGGAGACAAAACATGGTGTCTCTTTGACAATAGTTGATGAGACAAAACATGGTGTCTCTTTGACAGTAGTTGATGAGACAAAACATGGTGTCTCTTTGACAATAGTTGATGAGACAAAACATGGTGTCTCTTTGACAATAGTTGATGAGACAAAACATGGTGTCTCTTTGACAGTAGTTGATGAGACAAAACATGGTGTCTCTTTGACAGTAGTTGATGAGACAAAACATGGTGTCTCTTTGACAGTAGTTGATGAGACAAAACATGGTGTCTCTTTGACAATATTTGATGAGACGAAACATGGTGTCTCTTTGTCAATAGTTGATGAGACAAAACATGGTGTCTCTTTGACAACAGTTGATGAGACAAAACATGGTGTCTCTTTGACAATAGTTGATGAGACAAAACATGGTGTCTCTTTGACAGTAGTTGATGAGACAAAACATGGTGTCTCTTTGACAGTAGTTGATGAGACAACACATGGTGTCTCTTTGACAATAGCTTATGAAACAAAACATGTTGTCTCTTTGACAATAGCTTATGAAACAAAACATGTTGTCTCTTTGACAATAGTTGATGAGACAAAACATGGTGTCTCTTTGACAATAGCTTATGAGACAAAACATGGTGTCTCTTTGACAATAGTTGATGAGACAAAACATGGTGTCTCTTTGACAGTAGTTGATTAGACAAAACATGGTGTCTTTGACATTAGTTGATGAGACAAAACATGGTGTCTCTTTGACAATAGTTGATGTGACAAAACATGATGTCTCTTTGACAGTAGTTGATGAGACAAAACATGGTGTCTCTTTGACAATAGTTGATGAGACAAAACATGGTGTCTCTTTGACAGTAGTTGAGGAGACAAAACATGGTGTCTCTTTGACAATAGTTGATGAGACAAAACATGGTGTCTCTTTGACAATAGTTGATGAGACAAAACATGGTGTCTCTTTGACAATAGTTGATGAGACAAAACATGGTGTCTCTTTGACAGTAGTTGATGAGACAAAACATGGTGTCTCTTTGACAGTAGTTGAGGAGACAAAACATGGTGTCTCTTTGACAATAGTTGATGAGACAAAACATGGTGTCTCTTTGACAATAGTTGATGAGACAAAACATGGTGTCTCTTTGACAATAGTTGATGAGACAAAACATGGTGTCTCTTTGACAATAGTTGATGAGACAAAACATGTTGTCTCTATGACAATAGTTGATGAGACAAAACATGGTGTCTCTTTGACAGTAGTTGATGAGACAAAACATGGTGTCTCTTTGACAGTAGTTGATGAGACAAAACATGGTGTCTCTTTGACAGTAGTTGATGAGACAAAACATGGTGTCTCTTTGACAGTAGTTGAGGAGACAAAACATGGTGTCTCTTTGACAATAGTTGATGAGACAAAACATGGTGTCTCTTTGACAGTAGTTGATGAGACAAAACATGGTGTCTCTTTGACAGTAGTTGATGAGACAAAACATGGTGTCTCTTTGACAATAGTTGATGAGACAAAACATGGTGTCTCTTTGACAGTAGTTGATGAGACAAAACATGGTGTCTCTTTGACAATAGTTGATGAGACAAAACATGGTGTCTCTTTGACAATAGTTGATGAGACAAAACATGGTGTCTCTTTGACAGTAGTTGATGAGACAAAACATGGTGTCTCTTTGACAGTAGTTGATGAGACAAAACATGGTGTCTCTTTGACAGTAGTTGATGAGACAAAACATGGTGTCTCTTTGACAATATTTGATGAGACGAAACATGGTGTCTCTTTGTCAATAGTTGATGAGACAAATCATGGTGTCTCTTTGACAATAGTTGATGAGACAAAACATGGTGTCTCTTTGACAGTAGTTGAGGAGACAAAACATGGTGTCTCTTTGACAGTAGTTGATGAGACAAAACATGGTGTCTCTTTGACAATAGTTGATGAGACAAAACATGGTGTCTCTTTGACAGTAGTTGATGAGACAAAACATGGTGTCTCTTTGACAGTAGTTGATGAGACAAAACATGGTGTCTCTTTGACAGTAGTTGATGAGACAAAACATGGTGTCTCTTTGACAGTAGTTGATGAGACAAAACATGGTGTCTCTTTGACAGTAGTTGATGAGACAAAACATGGTGTCTCTTTGACAATAGTTGATGAGACAAAACATGGTGTCTCTTTGACAATAGTTGATGAGACAAAACATGGTGTCTCTTTGACAATAGTTGATGAGACAAAACATGGTGTCTCTTTGACAGTAGTTGATGAGACAAAACATGGTGTCTCTTTGTCAATAGTTGATGAGACAAAACATGGTGTCTCTTTGACAATAGTTGATGAGACAAAACATGGTGTCTCTTTGACAATAGTTGATGAGACAAAACATGGTGTCTCTTTGACAGTAGTTGATGAGACAAAACATGGTGTCTCTTTGACAATAGTTGATGAGACAAAACATGGTGTCTCTTTGACAACAGTTGATGAGACAAAACATGGTGTCTCTTTGACAGTAGTTGATGAGACAAAACATGGTGTCTCTTTGACAATAGTTGATGAGACAAAACATGGTGTCTCTTTAACAGTAGTTGATGAGACAAAACATGGTGTCTCTTTGACAACAGTTGATGAGACAAAACATGGTGTCTCTTTGACAATAGTTGATGAGACAAAACATGGTGTCTCTTTGACAGTAGTTGATGAGACAAAACATGGTGTCTCTTTGACAATAGTTGATGAGACAAAACATGGTGTCTCTTTGACAGTAGTTGATGAGACAAAACATGGTGTCTCTTTGACAATAGTTGATGAGACAAAACATGGTGTCTCTTTGACAATAGTTGATGAGACAAAACATGGTGTCTCTTTGACAATAGTTGATGAGACAAAACATGGTGTCTCTTTGACAGTAGTTGATGAGACAAAACATGGTGTCTCTTTGTCAATAGTTGATGAGACAAATCATGGTGTCTCTTTGACAATAGTTGATGAGACAAAACATGGTGTCTCTTTGACAATAGTTGATGAGACAAAACATGGTGTCTCTTTTACAGTAGTTGATGAGACAAAACATGGTGTCTCTTTGACAGTAGTTGATGAGACAAAACATGGTGTCTCTTTGACAATAGTTGATGAGACAAAACATGGTGTCTCTTTAACAGTAGTTGATGAGACAAAACATGGTGTCTCTTTGACAGTAGTTGATGAGACAAAACATGGTGTCTCTTTGACAATAGTTGATGAGACAAAACATGGTGTCTCTTTAACAGTAGTTGATGAGACAAAACATGGTGTCTCTTTGACAGTAGTTGATGAGACAAAACATGGTGTCTCTTTGACAGTAGTTGATGAGACAAAACATGGTGTCTCTTTGACAATAGTTGATGAGACAAAACATGGTGTCTCTTTGACAATAGTTGATGAGACAAAACATGGTGTCTCTTTGACAGTAGTTGATGAGACAAAACATGGTGTCTCTTTGACAGTAGTTGATGAGACAAAACATGGTGTCTCTTTGACAGTAGTTGATGAGACAAAACATGGTGTCTCTTTGACAATATTTGATTAGACGAAACATGGTGTCTTTGACATTAGTTGATGAGACAAAACATGGTGTCTCTTTGACAATAGTTGATGTGACAAAACATGGTGTCTCTTTGACAGTAGTTGATGAGACAAAACATGGTGTCTCTTTGACAATAGTTGATGAGACAAAACATGGTGTCTCTTTGACAATAGTTGATGAGACAAAACATGGTGTCTCTTTGACAGTAGTTGATGAGACAACACATGGTGTCTCTTTGACAATAGTTGATGAGACAAAACATGGTGTCTCTTTGACAGTAGTTGATGAGACAAAACATGGTGTCTCTTTGACAATAGTTGATGAGACAAAACATGGTGTCTCTTTGACAATAGCTGATGAAACAAAACATGGTGTCTCTTTGACAATAGCTGATGAAACAAAACATGGTGTCTCTTTGACAATAGTTGATGAGACAAAACATGGTGTCTCTTTGACAATAGTTTATGAGACAAAACATGGTGTCTCTTTGACAATAGTTGATGAGACAAAACATGGTGTCTCTTTGACAGTAGTTGATGAGACAAAACATGGTGTCTCTTTGACAATAGTTGATGAGACAAAACATGGTGTCTCTTTGACAGTAGTTGATGAGACAAAACATGGTGTCTCTTTGACAGTAGTTGATGAGACAAAACATGGTGTCTCTTTGACAAGTAGTTGATGAGACAAAACATGGTGTCTCTTTGACAATAGTTGATGAGACAAAACATGGTGTCTCTTTGACAGTAGTTGATGAGACAAAACATGGTGTCTCTTTGACAGTAGTTGATGAGACAAAACATGGTGTCTCTTTGACAATAGTTGATGAGACAAAACATGGTGTCTCTTTGACAATAGTTGATGAGACAAAACATGGTGTCTCTTTGACAGTAGTTGATGAGACAAAACATGGTGTCTCTTTGACAGTAGTTGATGAGACAAAACATGGTGTCTCTTTGACAGTAGTTGATGAGACAAAACATGGTGTCTCTTTAACAATATTTGATGAGACGAAACATGGTGTCTCTTTGTCAATAGTTGATGAGACAAATCATGGTGTCTCTTTGACAATAGTTGATGAGACAAAACATGGTGTCTCTTTGACAGTAGTTGAGGAGACAAAACATGGTGTCTCTTTGACAGTAGTTGATGAGACAAAACATGGTGTCTCTTTGACAGTAGTTGATGAGACAAAACATGGTGTCTCTTTGACAGTAGTTGATGAGACAAAACATGGTGTCTCTTTGACGGTAGTTGATGAGACAAAACATGGTGTCTCTTTGACAATAGTTGATGAGACAAAACATGGTGTCTCTTTGACAATAGTCGATGAGACAAAACATGGTGTCTCTTTTACAGTAGTTGATGAGACAAAACATGGTGTCTCTTTTACAGTAGTTGATGAGACAAAACATGGTGTCTCTTTGACAGTAGTTGATGAGACAAAACATGGTGTCTCTTTGACAATAGTTGATGAGACAAAACATGGTGTCTCTTTAACAGTAGTTGATGAGACAAAACATGGTGTCTCTTTGACAACAGTTGATGAGACAAAACATGGTGTCTCTTTGACAATAGTTGATGAGACAAAACATGGTGTCTCTTTGACAACAGTTGATGAGACAAAACATGGTGTCTCTTTGACAGTAGTTGATGAGACAAAACATGGTGTCTCTTTGACAATAGTTGATGAGACAAAACATGGTGTCTCTTTAACAGTAGTTGATGAGACAAAACATGGTGTCTCTTTGACAACAGTTGATGAGACAAAACATGGTGTCTCTTTGACAATAGTTGATGAGACAAAACATGGTGTCTCTTTGACAGTAGTTGATGAGACAAAACATGGTGTCTCTTTGACAATAGTTGATGAGACAAAACATGGTGTCTCTTTGACAGTAGTTGATGAGACAAAACATGGTGTCTCTTTGACAATAGTTAATGAGACAAAACATGGTGTCTCTTTGACAGTAGTTGATGAGACAAAACATGGTGTCTCTTTGACAATAGTTGATGAGACAAAACATGGTGTCTCTTTGACAGTAGTTGATGAGACAAAACATGGTGTCTCTTTGACAATAGTTGATGAGACAAAACATGGTGTCTCTTTGACAATAGCTTATGAAACAAAACATGTTGTCTCTTTGACAATAGCTTATGAAACAAAACATGTTGTCTCTTTGACAATAGTTGATGAGACAAATCATGGTGTCTCTTTGACAGTAGTTGATTAGACAAAACATGGTGTCTCTTTGACATTAGTTGATGAGACAAAACATGGTGTCTCTTTGACAATAGTTGATGTGACAAAACATGGTGTCTCTTTGACAGTAGTTGATGAGACAAAACATGGTGTCTCTTTGACAATAGTTGATGAGACAAAACATGGTGTCTCTTTGACAGTAGTTGAGGAGACAAAACATGGTGTCTCTTTGACAGTAGTTGATGAGACAAAACATGGTGTCTCTTTGACAGTAGTTGATGAGACAAAACATGGTGTCTCTTTGACAATAGTTGATGAGACAAAACATGGTGTCTCTTTGACAATAGTTGATGAGACAAAACATGGTGTCTCTTTGACAGTAGTTGATGAGACAAAACATGGTGTCTCTTTGACAGTAGTTGATGAGACAAAACATGGTGTCTCTTTGACAGTAGTTGATGAGACAAAACATGGTGTCTCTTTGACAATAGTTGATGAGACAAAACATGGTGTCTCTTTGACAATAGTTGATGAGACAAAACATGGTGTCTCTTTGACAGTAGTTGATGAGACAAAACATGGTGTCTCTTTGACAGTAGTTGATGAGACAAAACATGGTGTCTCTTTGACAATATTTGATGAGACGAAACATGGTGTCTCTTTGTCAATAGTTGATGAGACAAATCATGGTGTCTCTTTGGCAATAGTTGATGAGACAAAACATGGTGTCTCTTTGACAGTAGTTGAGGAGACAAAACATGGTGTCTCTTTGACAGTAGTTGATGAGACAAAACATGGTGTCTCTTTGACAATAGTTGATGAGACAAAACATGGTGTCTCTTTGACAATAGTTGATGAGACAAAACATGGTGTCTCTTTGACAATAGTTGATGAGACAAAACATGGTGTCTCTTTGACAGTAGTTGATGAGACAAAACATGGTGTCTCTTTGACAGTAGTTGATGAGACAAATCATGGTGTCTCTTTGACAATAGTTGATGAGACAAAACATGGTGTCTCTTTGACAATAGTTGATGAGACAAAACATGGTGTCTCTTTGACAATAGTTGATGAGACAAAACATGGTGTCTCTTTGACACTAGTTGATGAGACAAAACATGGTGTCTCTTTGACAACAGTTGATGAGACAAAACATGGTGTCTCTTTGACAATAGTTGATGAGACAAAACATGGTGTCTCTTTGACAGTAGTTGATGAGACAAAACATGGTGTCTCTTTGACAGTAGTTGATGAGACAAAACATGGTGTCTCTTTGACAATAGTTGATGAGACAAAACATGGTGTCTCTTTGACAATAGTTGATGAGACAAAACATGATGTCTCTTTAACAGTAGTTGATGAGACAAAACATGGTGTCTCTTTGACAACAGTTGATGAGACAAAACATGGTGTCTCTTTGACAATAGTTGATGAGACAAAACATGGTGTCTCTTTGACAACAGTTGATGAGACAAAACATGGTGTCTCTTTGACAGTAGTTGATGAGACAAAACATGGTGTCTCTTTGACAATAGTTGATGAGACAAAACATGGTGTCTCTTTAACAGTAGTTGATGAGACAAAACATGGTGTCTCTTTGACAACAGTTGATGAGACAAAACATGGTGTCTCTTTGACAATAGTTGATGAGACAAAACATGGTGTCTCTTTGACAGTAGTTGATGAGACAAAACATGGTGTCTCTTTGACAATAGTTGATGAGACAAAACATGGTGTCTCTTTGACAGTAGTTGATGAGACAAAACATGGTGTCTCTTTGACAATAGTTAATGAGACAAAACATGGTGTCTCTTTGACAGTAGTTGATGAGACAAAACATGGTGTCTCTTTGACAATAGTTGATGAGACAAAACATGGTGTCTCTTTGACAGTAGTTGATGAGACAAAACATGGTGTCTCTTTGACAATAGTTGATGAGACAAAACATGGTGTCTCTTTGACAATAGTTGATGAGACAAAACATGGTGTCTCTTTGACAATAGCTTATGAAACAAAACATGTTGTCTCTTTGACAATAGCTTATGAAACAAAACATGTTGTCTCTTTGACAATAGTTGATGAGACAAATCATGGTGTCTCTTTGACAGTAGTTGATTAGACAAAACATGGTGTCTCTTTGACATTAGTTGATGAGACAAAACATGGTGTCTCTTTGACAATAGTTGATGTGACAAAACATGGTGTCTCTTTGACAGTAGTTGATGAGACAAAACATGGTGTCTCTTTGTCAATAGTTGATGAGACAAAACATGGTGTCTCTTTGACAATAGTTGATGAGACAAAACATGGTGTCTCTTTGACAATAGTTGATGAGACAAAACATGGTGTCTCTTTTACAGTAGTTGATGAGACAAAACATGGTGTCTCTTTTACAGTAGTTGATGAGACAAAACATGGTGTCTCTTTGACAGTAGTTGATGAGACAAAACATGGTGTCTCTTTGACAATAGTTGATGAGACAAAACATGGTGTCTCTTTAACAGTAGTTGATGAGACAAAACATGGTGTCTCTTTGACAACAGTTGATGAGACAAAACATGGTGTCTCTTTGACAATAGTTGATGAGACAAAACATGGTGTCTCTTTGACAACAGTTGATGAGACAAAACATGGTGTCTCTTTGACAGTAGTTGATGAGACAAAACATGGTGTCTCTTTGACAATAGTTGATGAGACAAAACATGGTGTCTCTTTAACAGTAGTTGATGAGACAAAACATGGTGTCTCTTTGACAACAGTTGATGAGACAAAACATGGTGTCTCTTTGACAATAGTTGATGAGACAAAACATGGTGTCTCTTTGACAGTAGTTGATGAGACAAAACATGGTGTCTCTTTGACAATAGTTGATGAGACAAAACATGGTGTCTCTTTGACAGTAGTTGATGAGACAAAACATGGTGTCTCTTTGACAATAGTTAATGAGACAAAACATGGTGTCTCTTTGACAGTAGTTGATGAGACAAAACATGGTGTCTCTTTGACAATAGTTGATGAGACAAAACATGGTGTCTCTTTGACAGTAGTTGATGAGACAAAACATGGTGTCTCTTTGACGGTAGTTGATGAGACAAAACATGGTGTCTCTTTGACAATAGTTGATGAGACAAAACATGGTGTCTCTTTGACAATAGTTGATGAGACAAAACATGGTGTCTCTTTGACAATAGTTGATGAGACAAAACATGGTGTCTCTTTGACAGTAGTTGATGAGACAAAACATGGTGTCTCTTTGTCAATAGTTGATGAGACAAAACATGGTGTCTCTTTGACAATAGTTGATGAGACAAAACATGGTGTCTCTTTGACAGTAGTTGATGAGACAAAACATGGTGTCTCTTTTACAGTAGTTGATGAGACAAAACATGGTGTCTCTTTTACAGTAGTTGATGAGACAAAACATGGTGTCTCTTTGACAGTAGTTGATGAGACAAAACATGGTGTCTCTTTGACAATAGTTGATGAGACAAAACATGGTGTCTCTTTGACAATAGTTGATGAGACAAAACATGGTGTCTCTTTGACAGTAGTTGATGAGACAAAACATGGTGTCTCTTTGACAGTAGTTGAGGAGACAAAACATGGTGTCTCTTTGACAATAGTTGATGAGACAAAACATGGTGTCTCTTTGACAATAGTTGATGAGACAAAACATGTTGTCTCTTTGACAATAGTTGATGAGACAAAACATGGTGTCTCTTTGACAGTAGTTGATGAGACAAAACATGGTGTCTCTTTGACAGTAGTTGATGAGACAAAACATGGTGTCTCTTTGACAGTAGTTGATGAGACAAAACATGGTGTCTCTTTGACAGTAGTTGAGGAGACAAAACATGGTGTCTCTTTGACAATAGTTGATGAGACAAAACATGGTGTCTCTTTGACAGTAGTTGATGAGACAAAACATGGTGTCTCTTTGACAATAGTTGATGAGACAAAACATGGTGTCTCTTTGACAATAGTTGATGAGACAAAACATGGTGTCTCTTTGACAGTAGTTGATGAGACAAAACATGGTGTCTCTTTGACAGTAGTTGATGAGACAAAACATGGTGTCTCTTTGACAGTAGTTGATGAGACAAAACATGGTGTCTCTTTGACAATATTTGATGAGACGAAACATGGTGTCTCTTTGTCAATAGTTGATGAGACAAATCATGGTGTCTCTTTGACAATAGTTGATGAGACAAAACATGGTGTCTCTTTGACAGTAGTTGAGGAGACAAAACATGGTGTCTCTTTGACAGTAGTTGATGAGACAAAACATGGTGTCTCTTTGACAATAGTTGATGAGACAAAACATGGTGTCTCTTTGACAGTAGTTGATGAGACAAAACATGGTGTCTCTTTGACAGTAGTTGATGAGACAAAACATGGTGTCTCTTTGACAGTAGTTGATGAGACAAAACATGGTGTCTCTTTGACAGTAGTTGATGAGACAAAACATGGTGTCTCTTTGACAATAGATGATGAGACAAAACATGGTGTCTCTTTGACAATAGTTGATGAGACAAAACATGGTGTCTCTTTGACAATAGTTGATGAGACAAAACATGGTGTCTCTTTGACAGTAGTTGATGAGCCAAAACATGGTGTCTCTTTGTCAATAGTTGATGAGACAAATCATGGTGTCTCTTTGACAATAGTTGATGAGACAAAACATGGTGTCTCTTTGACAATAGTTGATGAGACAAAACATGGTGTCTCTTTGACAATAGTTGATGAGACAAAACATGGTGCCTCTTTGACAATAGTTGATGAGACAAAACATGGTGTCTCTTTGACAACAGTTGATGAGACAAAACATGGTGTCTCTTTGACAATAGTTGATGAGACAAAACATGGTGTCTCTTTGACAGTAGTTGATGAGACAAAACATGGTGTCTCTTTGACAATAGTTGATGAGACAAAACATGGTGTCTCTTTGACAATAGTTGATGAGACAAAACATGGTGTCTCTTTGACAGTAGTTGATGAGACAAAACATGGTGTCTCTTTGACAGTAGTTGAGGAGACAAAACATGGTGTCTCTTTGACAATAGTTGATGAGACAAAACATGATGTCTCTTTGACAGTAGTTGATGAGACAAAACATGGTGTCTCTTTGACAATAGTTGATGAGACAAAACATGGTGTCTCTTTGACAGTAGTTGAGGAGACAAAACATGGTGTCTCTTTGACAATAGTTGATGAGACAAAACATGGTGTCTCTTTGACAATAGTTGATGAGACAAAACATGGTGTCTCTTTGACAATAGTTGATGAGACAAAACATGGTGTCTCTTTGACAGTAGTTGATGAGACAAAACATGGTGTCTCTTTGACAGTAGTTGAGGAGACAAAACATGGTGTCTCTTTGACAATAGTTGATGAGACAAAACATGGTGTCTCTTTGACAATAGTTGATGAGACAAAACATGGTGTCTCTTTGACAATAGTTGATGAGACAAAACATGGTGTCTCTTTGACAATAGTTGATGAGACAAAACATGTTGTCTCTATGACAATAGTTGATGAGACAAAACATGGTGTCTCTTTGACAGTAGTTGATGAGACAAAACATGGTGTCTCTTTGACAGTAGTTGATGAGACAAAACATGGTGTCTCTTTGACAGTAGTTGATGAGACAAAACATGGTGTCTCTTTGACAATATTTGATGAGACGAAACATGGTGTCTCTTTGTCAATAGTTGATGAGACAAATCATGGTGTCTCTTTGACAATAGTTGATGAGACAAAACATGGTGTCTCTTTGACAGTAGTTGAGGAGACAAAACATGGTGTCTCTTTGACAATAGTTGATGAGACAAAACATGGTGTCTCTTTGACAGTAGTTGATGAGACAAAACATGGTGTCTCTTTGACAGTAGTTGATGAGACAAAACATGGTGTCTCTTTGACAGTAGTTGATGAGACAAAACATGGTGTCTCTTTGACAGTAGTTGATGAGACAAAACATGGTGTCTCTTTGACGGTAGTTGATGAGACAAAACATGGTGTCTCTTTGACAATAGTTGATGAGACAAAACATGGTGTCTCTTTGACAATAGTTGATGAGACAAAACATGGTGTCTCTTTGACAATAGTTGATGAGACAAAACATGGTGTCTCTTTTACAGTAGTTGATAAGACAAAACATGGTGTCTCTTTTACAGTAGTTGATGAGACAAAACATGGTGTCTCTTTGACAGTAGTTGATGAGACAAAACATGGTGTCTCTTTGACAATAGTTGATGAGACAAAACATGGTGTCTCTTTAACAGTAGTTGATGAGACAAAACATGGTGTTTCTTTGACAACAGTTGATGAGACAAACATGGTGTCTCTTTGACAATAGTTGATGAGACAAAACATGGTGTCTCTTTGACAGTAGTTGATGAGACAAAACATGGTGTCTCTTTGACAATAGTTGATGAGACAAAACATGGTGTCTCTTTGACAGTAGTTGATGAGACAAAACATGGTGTCTCTTTGACAATAGTTAATGAGACAAAACATGGTGTCTCTTTGACAGTAGTTGATGAGACAAAACATGGTGTCTCTTTGACAATAGTTGATGAGACAAAACACGGTGTCTCTTTGACAGTAGTTGATGAGACAAAACATGGTGTCTCTTTGACAATAGTTGATGAGACAAAACATGGTGTCTCTTTGACAATAGCTTATGAAACAAAACATGTTGTCTCTTTGACAATAGCTTATGAAACAAAACATGTTGTCTCTTTGACAATAGTTGATGAGACAAATCATGGTGTCTCTTTGACAGTAGTTGATTAGACAAAACATGGTGTTTCTTTGACATTAGTTGATGAGACAAAACATGGTGTATTTTTGACAATAGTTGATGTGACAAAACATGGTGTCTCTTTGACAGTAGTTGATGAGACAAAACATGGTGTCTCTTTGACAATAGTTGATGAGACAAAACATGGTGTCTCTTTGACAGTAGTTGAGGAGACAAAACATGGTGTCTCTTTGACAGTAGTTGATGAGACAAAACATGGTCTCTCTTTGACAGTAGTTGATGAGACAAAACATGGTGTCTCTTTGACAGTAGTTGATGAGACAAAACATGGTGTCTCTTTGACAATAGTTGATGAGACAAAACATGGTGTCTCTTTGACAATAGTTGATGAGACAAAACATGGTGTCTCTTTGACAATAGTTGATGAGACAAAACATGGTGTCTCTTTGACAATAGTTGATGAGACAAAACATGGTGTCTCTTTGACAGTAGTTGATTAGACAAAACATGGTGTCTTTGACATTAGTTGATGAGACAAAACATGGTGTCTCTTTGACAATAGTTGATGTGACAAAACATGGTGTCTCTTTGACAGTAGTTGATGAGACAAAACATGGTGTCTCTTTGACAATAGTTGATGAGACAAAACATGGTGTCTCTTTGACAGTAGTTGAGGAGACAAAACATGGTGTCTCTTTGACAATAGTTGATGAGACAAAACATGGTGTCTCTTTGACAATAGTTGATGAGACAAAACATGGTGTCTCTTTGACAATAGTTGATGAGACAAAACATGGTGTCTCTTTGACAGTAGTTGATGAGACAAAACATGGTGTCTCTTTGACAGTAGTTGAGGAGACAAAACATGGTGTCTCTTTGACAATAGTTGATGAGACAAAACATGGTGTCTCTTTGACAATAGTTGATGAGACAAAACATGGTGTCTCTTTGACAATAGTTGATGAGACAAAACATGGTGTCTCTTTGACAGTAGTTGATGAGACAAAACATGGTGTCTCTTTGACAGTAGTTGATGAGACAAAACATGGTGTCTCTTTGACAGTAGTTGATGAGACAAAACATGGCGTCTCTTTGACAATAGTTGATGAGACAAAACATGGTGTCTCTTCGACAGTAGTTGAGGAGACAAAACATGGTGTCTCTTTGACAATAGTTGATGAGACAAAACATGGTGTCTCTTTGACAATTGTTGATGAGACAAAACATGGTGTCTCTTTAACAGTAGTTGATGAGACAAAACATGGTGTCTCTTTGACAACAGTTGATGAGACAAAACATGGTGTCTCTTTGACAATAGTTGATGAGACAAAACATGGTGTCTCTTTGACAATAGTTGATGAGACAAAACATGGTGTCTCTTTGACAGTAGTTGATGAGACAAAACATGGTGTCTCTTTGACAATAGTTGATGAGACAAAACATGGTGTCTCTTTGACAGTAGTTGATGAGACAAAACATGGTGTCTCTTTGACAATAGTTGATGAGACAAAACATGGTGTCTCTTTGACAATAGCTTATGAAACAAAACATGTTGTCTCTTTGACAATAGCTTATGAAACAAAACATGTTGTCTCTTTGACAATAGTTGATGAGACAAATCATGGTGTCTCTTTGACAGTAGTTGATTAGACAAAACATGGTGTCTCTTTGACATTAGTTGATGAGACAAAACATGGTGTCTCTTTGACAATAGTTGATGTGACAAAACATGGTGTCTCTTTGACAGTAGTTAATGAGACAAAACATGGTGTCTCTTTGACAATAGTTGATGAGACAAAACATGGTGTCTCTTTGACAGTAGTTGAGGAGACAAAACATGGTGTCTCTTTGACAGTAGTTGATGAGACAAAACATGGTGTCTCTTTGACAGTAGTTGATGAGACAAAACATGGTGTCTCTTTGACAATAGTTGATGAGACAAAACATGGTGTCTCTTTGACAATAGTTGATGAGACAAAACATGGTGTCTCTTTGACAGTAGTTGATGAGACAAAACATGGTGTCTCTTTGACAGTAGTTGAGGAGACAAAACATGGTGTCTCTTTGACAATAGTTGATGAGACAAAACATGGTGTCTCTTTGACAATAGTTGATGAGACAAAACATGGTGTCTCTTTGACAATAGTTGATGAGACAAAACATGGTGTCTCTTTGACAGTAGTTGATGAGACAAAACATGGTGTCTCTTTGACAGTAGTTGATGAGACAAAACATGGTGTCTCTTTGACAGTAGTTGATGAGACAAAACATGGTGTCTCTTTGACAGTAGTTGAGGAGACAAAACATGGTGTCTCTTTGACAATAGTTGATGAGACAAAACATGGTGTCTCTTTGACAGTAGTTGATGAGACAAAACATGGCGTCTCTTTGACAATAGTTGATGAGACAAAACATGGTGTCTCTTCGACAGTAGTTGAGGAGACAAAACATGGTGTCTCTTTGACAATAGTTGATGAGACAAAACATGGTGTCTCTTTGACAATTGTTGATGAGACAAAACATGGTGTCTCTTTAACAGTAGTTGATGAGACAAAACATGGTGTCTCTTTGACAACAGTTGATGAGACAAAACATGGTGTCTCTTTGACAATAGTTGATGAGACAAAACATGGTGTCTCTTTGACAATAGTTGATGAGACAAAACATGGTGTCTCTTTGACAGTAGTTGATGAGACAAAACATGGTGTCTCTTTGACAATAGTTGATGAGACAAAACATGGTGTCTCTTTAACAGTAGTTGATGAGACAAAACATGGTGTCTCTTTGACAACAGTTGATGAGACAAAACATGGTGTCTCTTTGACAATAGTTGATGAGACAAAACATGGTGTCTCTTTGACAATAGTTGATGAGACAAAACATGGTGTCTCTTTGACAACAGTTGATGAGACAAAACAAGCATTGATCTCTCTTTACAGTTTGTAGTGATGACTTAACACATCGCATGAAAGTAATACTGTTATGAATGAATGGGAACGATATGAAGTGTTAGACACTGTAGATATGTAGATGA
>NW_003137296.1:0-17535 GCF_000003605.2 Saccoglossus kowalevskii
CAAACACTGAGTGACAACACTGTGTAGCTACACTGATGCCAACAATGTGTAGCAACACTTGTGACAACACTGTAGCAACACTGGTGACAACACTGTGTAGCAGGACTGGTGACAACACTATGTAGCAACACCAATGAAAACATGGTGTCGCAACACTTGTGACAACACTGTGTAGCAACACTGGTGACAATTGGGTGTAGCAACACTGGTGACAACACTGTGTAACAGCACTGGTGACAACACTATGTAGCAGCACTGGTGACAACACTGTGTAGCAACACTGGTGACAACACTGTGTACCAACACTGGTGACAACACTGTGTACCAATACTGGTGACAACACTGTGTACCAACACTGGTGACAACACTGGTGACAACACTGTGTAGCAGCACTGGTGACAGCACTGTGTAGCAACGCTGGTGAAAACACTGTAGAAACACTGGTGACAACACTGTGTAACAACACTGGTGACAACACTGTGCAGCAACACTGGTGACAACACTGTGTAGCAACACTGGTTACAACACTGTGTAGCAACACTGGTGACAATTGGGTGTAGCAACACTGGTGACAACACTGTGTAACAGCACTGGTGAAAACGCTGTGTAGCAACACTGGTGACAATTGGGTGTAGCAACACTGGTGACAATTGGGTGTAGCAACACTGGCGACAACACTGTGTAACAGCACTGGTGACAACACTATGTAGCAGCACTGGTGACAACACTGTGTAGCAGCACTGGTGACAACACTGTGTAGCAGCACTGGTGACAACACTGTAGCAACACCGGTGACAGCACTGTGTACCAACACTGGTGAAAACACTGTGTACCAACACTGGTGACAACACTGTGTACCAACACTGGTGACAACATTGTGTAGCAACACTAATGTAAACATTGTGTAGCAACACTTGTGACAACACTGTGTAGCAACACTGGTGACAACACTGTGTAGCAACACTGGTTACAATACTACATGTATGTAGCAACACTGTGTAACAGCACTGGTGAAAACGCTGTGTAGCAGCACTGGTGACAATGCTGTGTAGCAACACAGCTGACAATGCTGTGTAGCAACACTGGTGACAATTGGGTGTAGCAACACTGGTGACAACACTGTGTAACATCACTGCTGACAACACTATGTAGCAGCACTGGTGACAACACTGTGTAGCAGCACTGGTGACAACACTGTGTAGCAACACTGGTGACAACACTGTAGCAACACCGGTGACAACACTATGTAGCAATACTAATGAATACATGGTGTGACAACACTTGTGACAACACTGTGTAGCAACACTTGTGACAACACTGTGTAGCAACACTGGTGACAACACTATGTAGCAACACTGGTGACAATTGGGTGTAGCAACACTGGTGACAACACTGTGTAACAGCACTGGTGAAAACGCTGTGTAGCAGCACTGGTGACAACACTGTAGCAACACCAGTGACAGCACTGTGTACCAACACTGGTGACAACACTGTGTACCAACACTGGTGACAATACTGTGTACCAACACTGGTGACAACACTGTGTAGCTACACTGATGCCAACAATGTGTAGCAACACTGGTGACAACACTGTGTAGCAGCACTGGTGACTACACTGTTCAGTAGCACTGGTGACAACACTATGTAGCAACACTAATGAAAACATGGTGTAGCAACACTTGTGACAACACTGTAGCAACACTGGTGACAACACTGTGTAGCAGCACTGGTGACAACACTGTGTAGCAGCACTGGTGACAACACTGTGTAGCAACACTGGTGACAACACTGTAGCAACACCGGTGACAACACTATGTAGCAATACTAATGAATACATGGTGTGACAACACTTGTGACAACACTGTGTAGCAACACTTGTGACAACACTGTGTAGCAACACTGGTGACAACACTATGTAGCAACACTGGTGACAATTGGGTGTAGCAACACTGGTGACAACACTGTGTAACAGCACTGGTGAAAACGCTGTGTAGCAGCACTGGGACAACACTGTGTAGCAGCACTGGTGACAACACTGTAGCAACACCGGTGACAGCACTGTGTACCAACACTGGTGACAACACTGTGTACCAACACTGGTGACAACACTGTGTACCAACACTGGTGACAACATTGTGTAGCTACACTGATGCCAACAATGTGTAGCAACACTGGTGACAACATTGTGTAGCAACACTAATGATAACATTGTGTAGCAACACTTGTGACAACACTGTGTAGCAACACTGGTGACAACACTGTGTAGCAACACTGGTTACAATACTATGTAGCAACACTGTGTAACAGCACTGGTGAAAACGCTGTGTAGCAGCACTGGTGACAATGCTGTGTAGCAACACAGGTGACAATGCTGTGTAGCAACACTGGTGACAATTGGGTGTAGCAACACTGGTGACAACACTGTGTAACATCACTGGTGACAAAACTATGTAGCAGCACTGGTGACAACACTGTGTAGCAGCACTGGTGACAACACTGTGTAGCAACACTGGAGACAACACTGTAGCAACACTGGTGACAGCACTGTGTACCGACACTGGTGACAACACTGTGTACCAACACTGGTGACAATACTGTGTACCAACACTGGTGACAACACTGTGTAGCTACACTTATGCCAACAATGTGTAGCAACACTTGTGACAACACTGTAGCAACACTGGTGACAACACTGTGTAGCAGCACTGGTGACAACACTATGTAGCAACACTAATGAAAACATGGTGTCGCAACACTTGTGACAACACTGTGTAGCAACACTGGTGACAATTGGGTGTAGCAACACTGGTGACAACACTGTGTAACAGCACTGGTGACAACACTATGTAGCAGCACTGGTGACAACACTGTGTAGCAACACTGGTGACAACACTGTGTAACAACACTGGTGACAACACTGTAGCAACACCGGTGACAGCACTGTGTACCAACACTGGTGACAACACTGTGTACCAACACTGGTGACAAGACTGTGTAGCAACACTGGTGACAACACTGTGTAGCAACACTGGTGACAACACTGTGTAGCAGCACTGGTGACAGCACTGTGTAGCAACACTGGTGAAAACACTGTAGCAACACTGGTGACAACACTGTGTACCAACACTGGTGACAACACTGTGTACCAACACTGGTGACAACACTGTGTACCAACACTGGTGACAACACTGTGTAGCAACACCGGTGACAGCTCTGTGTACCAACACTGGTGACAACACTGTGTACCAACACTGATGCCAACAATGTAGCAACACTAATGAAAACATGGTGTAGCAACACTTGTGACAACACTGTGCAGCAACACTGGTGACAACACTGTGTAGCAACACTGGTTACAACACTGTGTAGCAACACTGGTGACAATTGGGTGTAGCAACACTGGTGACAACACTGTGTAACAGCACTGGTGAAAACGCTGTGTAGCAACACTGGTGACAATTGGGTGTAGCAACACTGGTGACAATTGGGTGTAGCAACACTGGTGACAACACTGTGTAACAGCACTGGTGACAACACTATGTAGCAGCACTGGTGACAACACTGTGTAGCAGCACTGGCGACAACACTGTGTATCAACACTGGTGACAACACTGTAGCAACACCGGTGACAGCACTGTGTACCAACACTGGTGACAACACTGTGTACCAACACTGGTGACAACGCTGTGTAGCAACACTGGTGACAACACTATGTAGCAATACTAATGAATACATGGTGTGACAACACTTGTGACAACACTGTGTAGCAACACGTGTGACAACACTGTGTAGCAACACTGGTGACAACACTATGTAGCAACACTGGTGACAATTGGGTGTAGCAACACTGGTGACAACACTGTGTAACAGCACTGGTGAAAACGCTGTGTAGCAACACGTGTGACAACACTGTGTAGCAACACTGGTGACAACACTATGTAGCAACACTGATGACAATCGGGTGTAGCAACACTGGTGACAACACTGTGTAACAGTACTGGTGAAAACGCTGTGTAGCAGCACTGGTGACAACACTGTGTAGCAGCACTGGTGACAACACTGTAGCAACACCGGTGACAGCACTGTGTAGCAATACCGGTGACAGCACTGTGTACCAACACTGGTGAAAACACTGTGTACCAACACTGGTGACAACACTGTGTACCAACACTGGTGACAACATTGTGTAGCTACACTGATGCCAACAATGTGTAGCAACACTGGTGACAACATTGTGTAGCAACACTAATGTAAACATTGTGTAGCAACACTTGTGACAACACTGTGTAGCAACACTGGTGACAACACTGTGTAGCAACACTGGTTACAACACTGTGTAGCAACACTGGTAACAATTGGGTGTAGCAACACTGGTGACAACACTGTGTAACAGCACTGGTGAAAACGCTGTGTAGCAACACTGGTGACAATTGGGTGTAGCAACACTGGTGACAATTGGGTGTAGCAACACTGGTGACAACACTGTGTAACAGCACTGGTGACAACACTATGTACAGCACTGGTGACAACACTGTGTAGCAGCACTGGTGACAACACTGTGTAGCAACACTGGTGACAACACTGTAGCAACACCGGTGACAGCACTGTGTACCAACACTGGTGACAACACTGTGTACCAACACTGGTGACAACACTGTGTACCAACACTGGTGACAACACTGTGTACCAACACTGATGCCACAATGTGTAGCAACACTGGTGACAACACTGTGTAGCAACACGTGGTGACAACACTGTGTAGCAACAATGGTGACAACACTATGTAGCAACACTGGTGACAATTGGGTGTAGCAACACTGGTGACAACACTGTGTAACAGCACTGGTGAAAACGCTGTGTAGCAGCACTGGTGACAACACTGTGTAGCAGCACTGGTGACAACACTGTAGCAACACCGGTGACAGCACTGTGTACCAACACTGGTGAAAACACTGTGTACCAACACTGGTGACAACACTGTGTACCAACACTGGTGACAACATTGTGTAGCAACACTAATGTAAACATTGTGTAGCAACACTTGTGACAACACTGTGTAGCAACACTGGTGACAACACTGTGTAGCAACACTGGTTACAATACTACATGTATGTAGCAACACTGTGTAACAGCACTGGTGAAAACGCTGTGTAGCAGCACTGGTGACAATGCTGTGTAGCAACACAGGTGACAATGCTGTGTAGCAACACTGGTGACAATTGGGTGTAGCAACACTGGTGACAACACTGTGTAACATCACTGCTGACAACACTATGTAGCAGCACTGGTGACAACACTGTGTAGCAGCACTGGTGACAACACTGTGTAGCAACACTGGTGACAACACTGTAGCAACACCGGTGACAACACTATGTTGCAATACTAATGAATACATGGTGTGACAACACTTGTGACAACACTGTGTAGCAACACTTGTGACAACACTGTGTAGCAACACTGGTGACAACACTATGTAGCAACACTGGTGACAATTGGGTGTAGCAACACTGGTGACAACACTGTGTAACAGCACTGGTGAAAACGCTGTGTAGCAGCACTGGTGACAACACTGTAGCAACACCGGTGACAGCACTGTGTACCAACACTGGTGACAACACTGTGTACCAACACTGGTGACAACACTGTGTACCAACAATGGTGACAACACTGTGTACCAACACTGATGCCAACAATGTGTAGCAACACTGGTGACAACACTGTGTAGCGACACTGGTGACAACACTTTGTAGCAACACTGGTTACAACACTATATAGCAACACTGGTGACAATTGGGTGTAGCAACACTGGTTACAACACTGTGTAACAGCACTGGTGAAAACGCTGTGTAGCAACACTGGTGACAACACTATGTAGCAATACTAATGAATACATGGTGTGACAACACTTGTGACAACACTGTGTAGCAACACGTGTGACAACACTGTGTAGCAACAATGGTGACAACACTATGTAGCAACACTGGTGACAATTGGGTGTAGCAACACTGGTGACAACACTGTGTACCAACACTGGTGACAACACTGTGTACCAACACTGGTGACAACATTGTGTAGCTACACTGATGCCAACAATGTGTAGCAACACTGGTGACAACATTGTGTAGCAACACTAATGTAAACATTGTGTAGCAACACTTGTGACAACACTGTGTAGCAACACTGGTGACAACACTGTGTAGCAACACTGGTTACAACACTGTGTAGCAACACTGGTGACAATTGGGTGTAGCAACACTGGTGACAACACTGTGTAACAGCACTGGTGAAAACGCTGTGTAGCAACACTGGTGACAATTGGGTGTAGCAACACTGGTGACAATTGG
The DNA here is from genome assembly GCF_000003605.2 of Saccoglossus kowalevskii. NCBI lineage: Eukaryota > Metazoa > Hemichordata > Enteropneusta > Harrimaniidae > Saccoglossus > Saccoglossus kowalevskii. The sequence goes on from NW_003137296.1 coordinate 6,345, forward strand.
GTGTAGCAACACTGGTGACAACACTGTGTAACAGCACTGGTGACAACACTATGTAGCAGCACTGGTGACAACACTGTGTAGCAGCACTGGTGACAACACTGTGTAGCAACACTGGTGACAACACTGTAGCAACACCGGTGACAGCACTGTGTACCAACACTGGTGACAACACTGTGTACCAACACTGGTGACAACACTGTGTACCAACACTGGTGACAACACTGTGTACCAACACTGATGCCAACAATGTGTAGCAACACTGGTGACAACACTGTGTAGCGACACTGGTGACAACACTGTGTAGCAACACTGGTTACAACACTATATAGCAACACTGGTGACAATTGGGTGTAGCAACACTGGTGACAACACTGTGTAACAGCACTGGTGAAAACGCTGTGTAGCAACACTGGTGACAACACTATGTAGCAATACTAATGAATACATGGTGTGACAACACTTGTGACAACACTGTGTAGCAACACGTGTGACAACACTGTGTAGCAACAATGGTGACAACACTATGTAGCAACACTGGTGACAATTGGGTGTAGCAACACTGGTGACAACACTGTGTAACAGCACTGGTGAAAACGCTGTGTAGCAACACTGGTGACAATTGGGTGTAGCAACACTGGTGACAATTGGGTGTAGCAACACTGGTGACAACACTGTGTAACAGCACTGGTGACAACACTATGTAGCAGCACTGGTGACAACACTGTGTAGCAGCACTGGTGACAACACTGTGTATCAACACTGGTGACAACACTGTAGCAACACCGGTGACAGCACTGTGTATCAACACTGGTGACAACACTGTGTACCAACACTGGTGACAACACTGTGTACCAACACTGGTGACAACACTATGTAGCAACACTGGTGACAACACTGTGTAACAGCACTGGTGAAAACGCTGTGTAGCAACACATGTGACAACACTGTGTAGCAACACTGGTGACAACACTATGTAGCAACACTGATGACAATCGGGTGTAGCAACACTGGTGACAACACTGTGTAACAGCACTGGTGAAAACGCTGTGTAGCAGCACCGGTGACAACACTGTGTAGCAGCACTGGTGACAACACTGTAGCAACACCGGTGACAGCACTGTGTAGCAACACCGGTGACAGCACTGTGTACCAACACTGGTGAAAACACTGTGTACCAACACTGGTGACAACACTGTGTACCAACACTGGTGACAACATTGTGTAGCTACACTGATGCCAACAATGTGTAGCAACACTGGTGACAACATTGTGTAGCAACACTAATGTAAACATTGTGTAGCAACACTTGTGACAACACTGTGTAGCAACACTGGTGACAACACTGTGTAGCAACACTGGTTACAATACTACATGTATGTAGCAACACTGTGTAACAGCACTGGTGAAAACGCTGTGTAGCAGCACTGGTGACAATGCTGTGTAGCAACACAGCTGACAATGCTGTGTAGCAACACTGGTGACAATTGGGTGTAGCAACACTGGTGACAACACTGTGTAACATCACTGCTGACAACACTATGTAGCAGCACTGGTGACAACACTGTGTAGCAGCACTGGTGACAACACTGTGTAGCAACACTGGTGACAACACTGTAGCAACACCGGTGACAACACTATGTAGCAATACTAATGAATACATGGTGTGACAACACTTGTGACAACACTGTGTAGCAACACTTGTGACAACACTGTGTAGCAACACTGGTGACAATTGGGTGTAGCAACACTGGTGACAACACTGTGTAACAGCACTGGTGAAAACGCTGTGTAGCAGCACTGGTGACAACACTATGTAGCAACACTGGTGACAACACTGTGTAACAGCACTGGTGAAAACGCTGTGTAGCAACACTGGTGACAACACTATGTAGCAACACTGGTGACAATTGGGTGTAGCAACACTGGTGACAACACTGTGTAACAGCACTGGTGAAAACGCTGTGTAGCAGCACTGGTGACAACACTGTAGCAACACCAGTGACAGCACTGTGTACCAACACTGGTGACAACACTGTGTACCAACACTGGTGACAATACTGTGTACCAACACTGGTGACAACACTGTGTAGCTACACTGATGCCAACAATGTGTAGCAACACTGGTGACAACACTGTGTAGCAGCACTGGTGACTACACTGTTCAGTAGCACTGGTGACACACTATGTAGCAACACTAATGAAACATGGTGTACAACACTTGTGACACACTGTAGCAACACTGGTGACAACACTGTGTACAACACTGGTGACAACACTGTGTAGCAGCACTGGTGACAACACTGTGTAGCAACACTGGAGACAACACTGTAGCAACACCGGTGACAGCACTGTGTACCGACACTGGTGACAACACTGTGTACCAACACTGGTGACAATACTGTGTACCAACACTGGTGACAACACTGTGTAGCTACACTGATGCCAACAATGTGTAGCAACACTGGTGACAACACTGTGTAGCAGCACTGGTGACTACACTGTTCAGTAGCACTGGTGACAACACTATGTAGCAACACTAATGAAAACATGGTGTAGCAACACTTGTGACAACACTGTAGCAACACTGGTGACAACACTGTGTAGCAGCACTGGTGACAACACTGTGTAGCAGTACTGGTGACAACACTGTGTAGCAACACTGGTGACAACACTGTAGCAACACCGGTGACAACACTATGTAGCAATACTAATGAATACATGGTGTGACAACACTTGTGACAACACTGTGTAGCAACACTTGTGACAACACTGTGTAGCAACACTGGTGACAACACTATGTAGCAACACTGGTGACAATTGGGTGTAGCAACACTGGTGACAACACTGTGTAACAGCACTGGTGAAAACGCTGTGTAGCAGCACTGGGACAACACTGTGTAGCAGCACTGGTGACAACACTGTAGCAACACCGGTGACAGCACTGTGTACCAACACTGGTGACAACACTGTGTACCAACACTGGTGACAACACTGTGTACCAACACTGGTGACAACATTGTGTAGCTACACTGATGCCAACAATGTGTAGCAACACTGGTGACAACATTGTGTAGCAACACTAATGATAACATTGTGTAGCAACACTTGTGACAACACTGTGTAGCAACACTGGTGACAACACTGTGTAGCAATACTGGTTACAATACTATGTAGCAACACTGTGTAACAGCACTGGTGAAAACGCTGTGTAGCAGCACTGGTGACAATGCTGTGTAGCAACACAGGTGACAATGCTGTGTAGCAACACTGGTGACAATTGGGTGTAGCAACACTGGTGACAACACTGTGTAACATCACTGGTGACAAAACTATGTAGCAGCACTGGTGACAACACTGTGTAGCAGCACTGGTGACAACACTGTGTAGCAACACTGGAGACAACACTGTAGCAACACTGGTGACAGCACTGTGTACCGACACTGGTGACAACACTGTGTACCAACACTGGTGACAATACTGTGTACCAACACTGGTGACAACACTGTGTAGCTACACTTATGCCAACAATGTGTAGCAACACTTGTGACAACACTGTAGCAACACTGGTGACAACACTGTGTAGCAGCACTGGTGACAACACTATGTAGCAACACTAATGAAAACATGGTGTCGCAACACTTGTGACAACACTGTGTAGCAACACTGGTGACAATTGGGTGTAGCAACACTGGTGACAACACTGTGTAACAGCACTGGTGACAACACTATGTAGCAGCACTGGTGACAACACTGTGTAGCAACACTGGTGACAACACTGTGTAACAACACCGGTGACAACACTGTAGCAACACCGGTGACATCACTGTGTACCAACACTGGTGACAACACTGTGTACCAACACTGGTGACAACACTGTGTACCAATACTGGTGACAACACTGTGTACCAACACTGGTGACAACACTGGTGACAACACTGTGTAGCAGCACTGGTGACAGCACTGTGTAGCAACGCTGGTGAAAACACTGTAGAAACACTGGTGACAACACTGTGTAACAACACTGGTGACAACACTGTGTAGCAACACCGGTGACAGCTCTGTGTACCAACACTGGTGACAACACTGTGTACCAACACTGATGCCAACAATGTAGCAACACTAATGAAAACATGGTGTAGCAACACTTGTGACAACACTGTGCAGCAACACTGGTGACAACACTGTGTAGCAACACTGGTTACAACACTGTGTAGCAACACTGGTGACAATTAGGTGTAGCAACACTGGTGACAACACTGTGTAACAGCACTGGTGAAAACGCTGTGTAGCAACACTGGTGACAATTGGGTGTAGCAACACTGGTGACAATTGGGTGTAGCAACACTGGTGACAACACTGTGTAACAGCACTGGTGACAACACTATGTAGCAGCACTGGTGACAACACTGTGTAGCAGCACTGGTGACAACACTGTGTAGCAACACTGGTGACAACACTGTAGCAACACCGGTGACAGCACTGTGTACAACACTGGTGACACAAACACTGGTGACAACACTGTGTACCAACACTGGTGACAACACTGTGTACCAACACTGGTGACAACACTGTGTACCAACACTGATGCCAACAATGTGTACCAACACTGGTGACAACACTGTGTAGCGACACTGGTGACAACACTGTGTAGCAACACTGGTTACAACACTATATAGCAACACTGGTGACAATTGGGTGTAGCAACACTGGTGACAACACTGTGTAACAGCACTGGTGAAAACGCTGTGTAGCAACACTGGTGACAACACTATGTAGCAATACTAATGAATACATGGTGTGACAACACTTGTGACAACACTGTGTAGCAACACGTGTGACAACACTGTGTAGCAACAATGGTGACAACACTATGTAGCAACACTGGTGACAATTGGGTGTAGCAACACTGGTGACAACACTGTGTAACAGCACTGGTGAAAACGCTGTGTAGCAGCACTGGTGACAACACTGTGTAGCAGCACTGGTGACAACACTGTAGCAACACCGGTGACAGCACTGTGTACCAACACTGGTGAAAACACTGTGTACCAACACTGGTGACAACACTGTGTACCAACACTGGTGACAACATTGTGTAGCAACACTAATGTAAACATTGTGTAGCAACACTTGTGACAACACTGTGTAGCAACACTGGTGACAACACTGTGTAGCAACACTGGTTACAATACTACATGTATGTAGCAACACTGTGTAACAGCACTGGTGAAAACGCTGTGTAGCAACACTGGTGACAACACTATGTAGCAATACTAATGAATACATGGTGTGACAACACTTGTGACAACACTGTGTAGCAACACGTGTGACAACACTGTGTAGCAACAATGGTGACAACACTATGTAGCAACACTGGTGACAATTGGGTGTAGCAACACTGGTGACAACACTGTGTAGCAACACTGGTGACAACACTGTGTACCAACACTGGTGACAACATTGTGTAGCTACACTGATGCCAACAATGTGTAGCAACACTGGTGACAACATTGTGTAGCAACACTAATGTAAACATTGTGTAGCAACACTTGTGACAACACTGTGTAGCAACACTGGTGACAACACTGTGTAGCAACACTGGTTACAACACTGTGTAGCAACACTGGTGACAATTGGGTGTAGCAACACTGGTGACAACACTGTGTAACAGCACTGGTGAAAACGCTGTGTAGCAACACTGGTGACAATTGGGTGTAGCAACACTGGTGACAATTGGGTGTAGCAACACTGGTGACAACACTGTGTAACAGCACTGGTGACAACACTATGTAGCAGCACTGGTGACAACACTGTGTAGCAGCACTGGTGACAACACTGTGTAGCAACACTGGTGACAACACTGTAGCAACACCGGTGACAGCACTGTGTACCAACACTGGTGACAACACTGTGTACCAACACTGGTGACAACACTGTGTACCAACACTGGTGACAACACTGTGTACCAACACTGATGCCAACAATGTGTAGCAACACTGGTGACAACACTGTGTAGCGACACTGGTGACAACACTGTGTAGCAACACTGGTTACAACACTATATAGCAACACTGGTGACAATTGGGTGTAGCAACACTGGTGACAACACTGTGTAACAGCACTGGTGAAAACGCTGTGTAGCAACACTGGTGACAACACTATGTAGCAATACTAATGAATACATGGTGTGACAACACTTGTGACAACACTGTGTAGCAACACGTGTGACAACACTGTGTAGCAACAATGGTGACAACACTATGTAGCAACACTGGTGACAATTGGGTGTAGCAACACTGGTGACAACACTGTGTACCAACACTGGTGACAACACTGTGTACCAACACTGGTGACAACATTGTGTAGCTACACTGATGCCAACAATGTGTAGCAACACTGGTGACAACATTGTGTAGCAACACTAATGTAAACATTGTGTAGCAACACTTGTGACAACACTGTGTAGCAACACTGGTGACAACACTGTGTAGCAACACTGGTTACAACACTGTGTAGCAACACTGGTGACAATTGGGTGTAGCAACACTGGTGACAACACTGTGTAACAGCACTGGTGAAAACGCTGTGTAGCAACACTGGTGACAATTGGGTGTAGCAACACTGGTGACAATTGGGTGTAGCAACACTGGTGACAACACTGTGTAACAGCACTGGTGACAACACTATGTAGCAGCACTGGTGACAACACTGTGTAGCAGCGCTGGTGACAACACTGTGTAGCAACACTGGTGACAACACTGTAGCAACTCCGGTGACAGCACTGTGTACCAACACTGGTGACAACACTGTGTACCAACACTGGTGACAACACTGTGTACCAACACTGGTGACAACACTGTGTACCAACACTGATGCCAACAATGTGTAGCAACACTGGTGACAACACTGTGTAGCGACACTGGTGACAACACTGTACAACACTGGTTACAACACTATATAGCAACACTGGTGACAATTGGGTGTAGCAACACTGGTGACAACACTGTGTAACAGCACTGGTGAAAACGCTGTGTAGCAACACTGGTGACAACACTATGTAGCAATACTAATGAATACATGGTGTGACAACACTTGTGACAACACTGTGTAGCAACACGTGTGACAACACTGTGTAGCAACAATGGTGACAACACTATGTAGCAACACTGGTGACAATTTGGGTGTAGCAACACTGGTGACAACACTGTGTAACAGCACTGGTGAAAACGCTGTGTAGCAGCACTGGTGACAACACTGTGTAGCAGCACTGGTGACAACACTGTAGCAACACCGGTGACAGCACTGTGTACCAACACTGGTGAAAACACTGTGTACCAACACTGGTGACAACACTGTGTACCAACACTGGTGACAACATTGTGTAGCAACACTAATGTAAACATTGTGTAGCAACACTTGTGACAACACTGTGTAGCAACACTGGTGACAACACTGTGTAGCAACACTGGTTACAATTCTACATGTATGTAGCAACACTGTGTAACAGCACTGGTGAAAACGCTGTGTAGCAGCACTGGTGACAATGCTGTGTAGCAACACAGGTGACAATGCTGTGTAGCAACACTGGTGACAATTGGGTGTAGCAACACTGGTGACAACACTGTGTAACATCACTGCTGACAACACTATGTAGCAGCACTGGTGACAACACTGTGTAGCAGCACTGGTGACAACACTGTGTAGCAACACTGGTGACAACACTGTAGCAACACCGGTGACAACACTATGTAGCAATACTAATGAATACATGGTGTGACAACACTTGTGACAACACTGTGTAGCAACACTTGTGACAACACTGTGTAGCAACACTGGTGACAACACTATGTAGCAACACTGGTGACAATTGGGTGTAGCAACACTGGTGACAACACTGTGTAACAGCACTGGTGAAAACGCTGTGTAGCAGCACTGGTGACAACACTGTAGCAACACCGGTGACAGCACTGTGTACCAACACTGGTGACAACACTGTGTACCAACACTGGTGACAACACTGTGTACCAACAATGGTGACAACACTGTGTACCAACACTGATGCCAACAATGTGTAGCAACACTGGTGACAACACTGTGTAGCGACACTGGTGACAACACTGTGTAGCAACACTGGTTACAACACTATATAGCAACACTGGTGACAATTGGGTGTAGCAACACTGGTGACAACACTGTGTAACAGCACTGGTGAAAACGCTGTGTAGCAACACTGGTGACAACACTATGTAGCAATACTAATGAATACATGGTGTGACAACACTTGTGACAACACTGTGTAGCAACACGTGTGACAACACTGTGTAGCAACAATGGTGACAACACTATGTAGCAACACTGGTGACAATTGGGTGTAGCAACACTGGTGACAACACTGTGTAGCAACACTGGTGACAACACTGTGTACCAACACTGGTGACAACATTGTGTAGCTACACTGATGCCAACAATGTGTAGCAACACTGGTGACAACATTGTGTAGCAACACTAATGTAAACATTGTGTAGCAACACTTGTGACAACACTGTGTAGCAACACTGGTGACAACACTGTGTAGCAACACTGGTTACAACACTGTGTAGCAACACTGGTGACAATTGGGTGTAGCAACACTGGTGACAACACTGTGTAACAGCACTGGTGAAAACGCTGTGTAGCAACACTGGTGACAATTGGGTGTAGCAACACTGGTGACAATTGGGTGTAGCAACACTGGTGACAACACTGTGTAACAGCACTGGTGACAACACTATGTAGCAGCACTGTTGACAACACTGTATAGCAGCACTGGTGACAACACTGTGTAGCAACACTGGTGACAACACTGTAGCAACACCGGTGACAGCACTGTGTACCAACACTGGTGACAACACTGTGTACCAACACTGGTGACAACACTGTGTACCAACACTGGTGACAACACTGTGTACCAACACTGATGCCAACAATGTGTAGCAACACTGGTGACAACACTGTGTAGCGACACTGGTGACAACACTGTGTAGCGACACTGGTTACAACACTATATAGCAACACTGGTGACAATTGGGTGTAGCAACACTGGTGACAACACTGTGTAACAGCACTGGTGAAAACGCTGTGTAGCAACACTGGTGACAACACTATGTAGCAATACTAATGAATACATGGTGTGACAACACTTGTGACAACACTGTGTAGCAACACGTGTGACACACTGTGTAGCAACATGGTGACACACTATGTAGCACACTGGTGACAATTGGGTGTAGCAACACTGGTGACAACACTGTGTAACAGCACTGGTGAAAACGCTGTTTAGCAGCACTGGTGACAACACTGTGTAGCAGCACTGGTGACAACACTGTAGCAACACCGGTGACAGCACTGTGTACCAACACTGGTGAAAACACTGTGTATCAACACTGGTGACAACACTGTGTACCAACACTGGTGACAACATTGTGTAGCAACACTAATGTAAACATTGTGTAGCAACACTTGTGACAACACTGTGTAGCAACACTGATGACAACACTGTGTAGCAACACTGGTTACAATACTACATGTATGTAGCAACACTGTGTAACAGCACTGGTGAAAACGCTGTGTAGCAGCACTGGTGACAATGCTGTGTAGCAACACAGGTGACAATGCTGTGTAGCAACACTGGTGACAATTGGGTGTAGCAACACTGGTGACAACACTGTGTAACATCACTGCTGACAACACTATGTAGCAGCACTGGTGACAACACTGTGTAGCAGCACTGGTGACAACACTGTGTAGCAACACTGGTGACAACACTGTAGCAACACCGGTGACAACACTATGTAGCAATACTAATGAATACATGGTGTGACAACACTTGTGACAACACTGTGTAGCAACACTTGTGACAACACTGTGTAGCAACACTGGTGACAATTGGGTGTAGCAACACTGGTGACAACACTGTGTAACAGCACTGGTGAAAACGCTGTGTAGCAGCACTGGTGACAACACTGTAGCAACACCGGTGACAGCACTGTGTACCAACACTGGTGACAACACTGTGTACCAACACTGGTGACAACACTGTGTACCAACACTGGTGACAACATTGTGTAGCTACACTGATGCCAACAATGTGTAGCAACACTGGTGACAACATTGTTTAGCAACACTAATGAAAACATTGTGTAGCAACACTTGTGACAACACTGTGTTGCAACACTGGTGACAACACTGTGTAGCAACACTGGTTACAATACTATGTAGCAACACTGTGTAACAGCACTGGCGAAAACGCTGTGTAGCAGCACTGGTGACAATGCTGTGTAGCAACACAGGTGACAATGCTGTGTAGCAACACTGGTGACAATTGGGTGTAGCAACACTGGTGACAACACTGTGTAACATCACTGCTGACAAAACTATGTAGCAGCACTGGTGACAACACAGTGTAACAGCACTGGTGACAACACTGTGTAGCAACACTGGAGACAACACTGTAGCAACACCGGTGACAGCACTGTGTACCGACACTGGTGACAACACTGTGTACCAACACTGGTGACAATACTGTGTACCAACACTGGTGACAACACTGTGTAGCTACACTGATGCCAACAATGTGTAGCAGCACTGGTGACAACACTGTGTAGCAGCACTGGTGACTACACTGTGCAGTAGCACTGGTGACAACACTATGTAGCAACACTAATGAAAACATGGTGTAGCAACACTTGTGACAACACTGTAGCAACACTGGTGACAACACTGTGTAGCAGCACTGGTGACAACACTATGTAGCAACACTAATGAAAACATGGTGTCGCAACACTTGTGACAACACTGTGTAGCAACACTGGTGACAATTGGGTGTAGCAACACTGGTGACAACACTGTGTAACAGCACTGGTGACAACACTATGTAGCAGCACTGGTGACAACACTGTGTAGCAACACTGGTGACAACACTGTGTAGCAACACCGGTGACAACACTGTAGCAACACCGGTGACATCACTGTGTACCAACACTGTTGACAACACTGTGTACCAACACTGGTGACAACACTGTGTACCAATACTGGTGACAACACTGTGTACCAACACTGGTGACAACACTGGTGACAACACTGTGTAGCAGCACTGGTGACAGCACTGTGTAGCAACGCTGGTGAAAACACTGTAGAAACACTGGTGACAACC
>NW_003137320.1:0-12054 GCF_000003605.2 Saccoglossus kowalevskii
CATGCATACAATGGGTGCATTTGCTAAATAGATGGAATTCTTGCATACATGTGTGTATTTGCTGAATGAATGGAATTCTTGTATACATGGATGTATTTGCTGAATAGATGGAATTCTTGCATACATGGATGTATTTGCTAAATAGATGGAATTCTTGCATACATGGGTGTATTTGCTGAATGAATGGAATTCTTCCAAACATGTGTGTATTTGCTGAATGAATAGAATTCTTGCATACATGGGTGTATTTGTTGAATGAATGGAATTCTTGTATACATGGGTGTATTTGCTGAATGAATGGAATTCTTCCAAACATGTGTGTATTTGCTGAATGAATAGAATTCTTGTATACATGGGTGTATTTGCTGAATGAATGGAATTCTTGTATACATGGGTGTATTTGCTGAACGAATGGAATTCTTGTATACATGGGTGTATTTGCTGAATGAATGGAATTCTTGTATACATGGGTGTATTTGCTGAATGAATGGAATTCTTGTATACATGGGTGTATTTGCTGAATGAATGGAATGCTTGCATACATGGGTGTATTTGCTGAATGAATGGAATTCTTGCATACATGGGTGTATTTGCTAAATAGATGGAATTCTTGTATACATGGGTGTATTTGCTGAATGAATGGAATTCTTCCAAACATGTGTGTATTTGCTGAATGAATAGAATTCTTGCATACATGGGTGTATTTGTTGAATGAATGGAATTCTTGTATACATGGGTGTATTTGCTGAATGAATGGAATTCTTGTATACATGGGTGTATTTGCTGAATGATAGAATTCTTGCATACATGGGTGTATTTGCTGAATGAATGGAATGCTTGCATACATGGGTGTATTTGATGAATGAATGGAATTCGTGCATACAATGGGTGTATTTGCTGAATGAATGGAATTCTTGCATACATGGGTGTATTTGCTGAATGAATGGAATTCTTGCATGCATGGGTGTATTTGCTGAATGAATGGAATGCTTGCATACATGGGTGTATTTGCTGAATGAATGGAATGCTTGCATACATGGGTGTATTTGCTGAATGAATGGAATGCTTGCATACATGTGTGTATTTGCTGAATGAATGGAATTCTTGCATATATGGGTGTATTTGCTGAATGAATGGAATTCTTGCATACATGGGTGTATTTGCTGAATGAATGGAATTCTTGCATACGTGGGTGTATTTGCTGAATGAATGGAATGCTTGCATACAATGGGTGTATTTGTTAAATGAATAGAATTCTTGTATACATGGGTGTATTTGGTGAATGAATGGAATGCTTGCATACATGGTGCATTTGATAAATGATAGATTCTTGCATACATGGGTGTATTTGCTGAATGAATGGAATTCTTGCATACATGGGTGTATTTGCTGAATGAATGGAATGCTTGCATACATGGGTGTATTTGCTGAATGAATGGAATGCTTGCATACATGGGTGTATTTGCTGAATGAATGGAATTCTTGCATACATGGGTGTATTTGCTGAATGAATGGAATTCTTGCATACATGGGTGTATTTGCTGAATGAGTGGAATTCTTACATACGTGGGTGTATTTGCTGAATGAATGGAATGCTTGCATACAATGGGTGTATTTGATAAATGAATAGAATTCTTGAATGCATGGGTGTATTTGGTGAATGAATGGAATGCTTGCATACAATGGGTGCATTTGATAAATGAATAGAATTCTTGTATACATGGATGTATTTGCTGAATAGATGGAATTCTTGCATACATGTATGTATTTGCTAAATAGATGGAATTCTTGCATACATGGGTGTATTTGCTGAATGAATGGAATTCTTGTATACATGGGTGTATTTGCTGAATGAATAGAATTCTTGTATACATGGATGTATTTGCTGAATAGATGGAATTTTTGCATACATGGATGTATTTGCTAAATAGATGGAATTCTTGCATACATGTGTGTATTTGCTGAATGAATGGAATTCTTGTATACATGGATGTATTTGCTGAATAGATGGAATTCTTGCATACATGGATGTATTTGCTAAATAGATGGAATTCTTGCATACATGGGTGTATTTGCTGAATGAATGGAATTCTTCCAAACATGTGTGTATTTGCTGAATGAATAGAATTCTTGTATACATGGGTGTATTTGCTGAATGAATGGAATTCTTGTATACATGCGTGTATTTGTTGAATGAATGTAATTCTTGCATACATGGGTGTATTTGTTGAATGAATGGAATTCTTGTATACATGGGTGTATTTGCTGAATGAATGGAATTCTTGTATACATGGGTGTATTTGTTGAATGAATGGAATTCTTGTATACATGGATGTATTTGCTGATTGAATGGAATGCTTGCATACATGGGTGTATTTGCTGTATGAATGGAATTCGTGCATACAATGGGTGTATTTGCTGAATGAATGGAATTCTTGCATACATGGGTGTATTTGCTGAATGAATGGAATTCTTGCATACATGGGTGTATTTGCTGAATGAATGGAATGCTTGCATACATGGGTGTATTTGTTGAATGAATGGAATTCTTGTATACATGGGTGTATTTGCTGAATGAATGGAATTCTTGTATACATGGGTGTATTTGCTGAATGAATGGAATGCTTGCACACATGGGTGTATTTGTTGAATGAATGGAATTCTTGTATACATGGGTGTATTTGCTGAATGAATGGAATGCTTGCATACATGGGTGTATTTGCTGAATGAATGGAATTCTTGCATACATGGGTGTATTTGCTGAATGAATGGAATGCTTGCACACATGGGTGTATTTGTTGAATGAATGGAATTCTTGTATACATGGGTGTATTTGCTGAATGAATGGAATGCTTGCATACATGGGTGTATTTGCTGAATGAATGGAATGCTTGCACACATGGGTGTATTTGTTGAATGAATGGAATTCTTGTATACATGGGTGTATTTGCTGAATGAATGGAATGCTTGCATACATGGGTGTATTTGCTGAATGAATGGAATTCTTGCATACATGGGTGTATTTGCAAAATAGATGGAATTCTTGTATACATGGGTGTATTTGCTGGATGAATGGAATTCTTCCAAACATGTGTGTATTTGCTGAATGAATAGAATTCTTGCATACATGGGTGTATTTGTTGAATGAATGGAATTCTTGTATACATGGGTGTATTTGCTGAATGAATGGAATTCTTGTATACATGGGTGTATTTGTTGAATAAATGGAATTCTTGTATACATGGATGTATTTGCTGATTGAATGGAATGCTTGCATACATGGGTGTATTTGCTGTATGAATGGAATTCGTGCATACAATGGGTGTATTTGCTGAATGAATGGAATTCTTGCATACATGGGTGTATTTGCTGAATGAATGGAATTCTTGCATACATGGGTGTATTTGCTGAATGAATGGAATGCTTGCATACATGGGTGTATTTGCTGAATGAATGAAATGCTTGCATACATGGGTGTATTTGCTGAATGAATAGAATTCTTGCATACATGGGTGTATTTGCTGAATGAGTGGAATTCTTGCATATGTGGGTGTATTTGCTGAATGAATGGAATGCTTGCATACAATGGGTGTATTTGATAAATGAATAGAATTCTTGAATGCATGGGTGTATTTGGTGAATGAATGGAATGCTTGCATACAATGGGTGCATTTGATAAATGAATAGAATTCTTGTATACATGGATGTATTTGCTGAATAGATGGAATTCTTGCATACATGTATGTATTTGCTAAATAGATGGAATTCTTGCATACATGGGTGTATTTGCTGAATGAATGGAATTCTTGTATACATGGGTGTATTTGCTGAATGAATAGAATTCTTGTATACACGGATGTATTTGCTGAATAGATGGAATTCTTGCATAAATGGATGTATTTGCTAAATAGATGGAATTCTTGCATACATGTGTGTATTTGCTGAATGAATGGAATTCTTGTATACATGGATGTATTTGCTGAATAGATGGAATTCTTGCATACATGGATGTATTTGCCAAATAGATGGAATTCTTGCATACATGGGTGTATTTGCTGAATGAATGGAATTCTTCCAAACATGTGTGTATTTGCTGAATGAATAGAATTCTTGTATACATGGGTGTATTTGCTGAATGAATGGAATTCTTGTATACATGGGTGTATTTGTTGAATGAATGGAATTCTTGTATACATGGGTGTATTTGTTGAATGAATGGAATTCTTGCACACATGGGTGTATTTGCTGATTGAATGGAATGCTTGCATACATGGGTGTATTTGCTGAATGAATGGAATTCGTGCATACAATGGGTGTATTTGCTGAATGAATGGAATTCTTGCATACATGGGTGTATTTGCTGAATGAATGAAATTCTTGTATACATG
The DNA here is from genome assembly GCF_000003605.2 of Saccoglossus kowalevskii. Classification (NCBI taxonomy): domain Eukaryota; kingdom Metazoa; phylum Hemichordata; class Enteropneusta; family Harrimaniidae; genus Saccoglossus; species Saccoglossus kowalevskii. Next base: position 4,389 of record NW_003137320.1, read on the forward strand.
GGTGTATTTGCTGAATGAATGGAATTCTTGTATACATGGGTGTATTTGCTGAATGAATGGAATGCTTGCATACATGAGTGTATTTGCTGAATGAATGGAATTCTTGCATACATGGGTGTATTTGCTAAATGGATGGAATTCTTGTATACATGGGTGTATTTGCTGAATGAATGGAATTCTTCCAAACATGTGTGTATTTGCTGAATGAATAGAATTCTTGCATACATGGGTGTATTTGTTGAATGAATGGAATTCTTGTATACATGGGTGTATTTGCTGAATGAATGGAATTCTTGTATACATGGGTGTATTTGTTGAATGAATGGAATTCTTGTATACATGGATGTATTTGCTGAATGAATGGAATGCTTGCATACATGGGTGTATTTGCTGATTGAATGAAATGCTTGCATACATGGGTGTATTTGCTGTATGAATGGAATTCGTGCATACAATGGGTGTATTTGCTGAATGAATGGAATTCGTGCATACAATGGGTGTATTTGCTGAATGAATGGAATTCTTGCATACATGGGTGTATTTGCTGAATGAATGGAATTCTTGTATACATGGGTGTATTTGCTGAATGAATGGAATTCTTGTATACATGGGTGTATTTGCTGAATGAATGGAATTCTTCCAAACATGTGTGTATTTGCTGAATGAATAGAATTCTTGCATACATGGGTTTATTTGTTGAATGAATGGAATTCTTGTATACATGGGTGTATTTGCTGAATGAATGGAATTCTTGTATACATGGGTGTATTTGTTGAATGAATGGAATTCTTGCACACATGGGTGTATTTGCTGATTGAATGGAATGCTTGCATACATGGGTGTATTTGCTGAATGAATGGAATTCGTGCATACAATGGGTGTATTTGCTGAATGAATGGAATTCTTGCATACATGGGTGTATTTGCTGAATGAATGAAATTCTTGTATACATGGGTGTATTTGCTGAATGAATGGAATTCTTGTATACATGGGTGTATTTGTTGAATGAATGGAATTCTTGTATACATGGATGTATTTGCTGAATGAATGGAATGCTTGCATACATGGGTGTATTTGCTGATTGAATGGAATGCTTGCATACATGGGTGTATTTGCTGAATGAATGGAATTCGTGCATACAATGGGTGTATTTGCTGAATGAATGGAATTCTTGCATACATGGGTGTATTTGCTGAATGAATGGAATTCTTGTATACATGGGTGTATTTGTTGAATGAATGGAATTCTTGCATACATGGGTGTATTTGCTGATTGAATGGAATGCTTGCATACATGGGTGTATTTGCTGAATGAATGGAATTCGTGCATACAATGGGTGTATTTGCTGAATGAATGGAATTCTTGCATACATGGGTGTATTTGCTGAATGAATGGAATTCTTGTATACATGGGTGTATTTGCTGAATGAATGGAATTCTTCCAAACATGTGTGTATTTGCTGAATGAATAGAATTCTTGCATACATGGGTTTATTTGTTGAATGAATGGAATTCTTGTATACATGGGTGTATTTGCTGAATGAATGGAATTCTTGATATACATGGGTGTATTTGTTGAATGAATGGAATCTGCACACATGGGTGTATTTGCAAAATAGATGGAAATTCTGTATACATGGGTGTATTTGCTGAATGAATAGAAATTCTTCCAAACATGTGTGTATTTGCTGAATGAATAGAATTCTTGCATACATGGGTGTATTTGTTGAATGAATGGAATTCTTGTATACATGGGTGTATTTGCTGAATGAATGGAATTATTGTATACATGGGTGTATTTGTTGAAGGAATGGAATTCTTGTATACATGGGTGTATTTGCTGATTGAATGGAATGCTTGCATACATGGGTGTATTTGCTGAATGAATGGAATTCGTGCATACAATGGGTGTATTTGCTGAATGAATGGAATTCTTGCATACATGGGTGTATTTGCTGAATGAATTGAATTCTTGTATACATGGGTGTATTTGTTGAATGAATGGAATTCTTGCATACATGGGTGTATTTGCTGATTGAATGGAATGCTTGCATACATGGGTGTATTCGCTGAATGAATGGAATTCGTGCATACAATGGGTGTATTTGCTGAATGAATGGAATTCTTGCATACATGGGTGTATTTGCTGAATGAATGGAATTCTTGTATACATGGGTGTATTTGCTGAATGAATGGAATTCTTCCAAACATGTGTGTATTTGCTGAATGAATAGAATTCTTGCATACATGGGTGTATTTGTTGAATGAATGGAATTCTTGTATACATGGGTGTATTTGCTGAATGAATGGAATTCTTGTATACATGGGTGTATTTGTTGAATGAATGGAATTCTTGCACACATGGGTGTATTTGCTGATTGAATGGAATGCTTGCATACATGGGTGTATTTGCTGAATGAATGGAATTCGTGCATACAATGGGTGTATTTGCTGAATGAATGGAATTCTTGCATACATGGGTGTATTTGCTGAATGAATGGAATTCTTGTATACATGGGTGTATTTGCTGAATGAATGGAATTCTTGTATACAGACTGTACATGGGTGTATTTGCTGAATGAATGGAATGCTTGCACACATAGGTGTATTTGTTGAATGAATGGAATTCTTGTATACATGGGTGTATTTGCTGAATGAATGGAATGCTTGCATACATGGGTGTATTTGCTGAAAGAATGGAATTCTTGCATACATGGGTGTATTTGCTAAATGGATGGAATTCTTGTATACATGGGTGTATTTGCTGAATGAATGGAATTCTTCCAAACATGTGTGTATTTGCTGAATGAATAGAATTCTTGCATACATGGGTGTATTTGTTGAATGAATGGAATTCTTGTATACATGGGTGTATTTGCTGAATGAATGGAATTCTTGTATACATGGGTGTATTTGTTGAATGAATGGAATTCTTGTATACATGGATGTATTTGCTGAATGAATGGAATGCTTGCATACATGGGTGTATTTGCTGATTGAATGGAATGCTTGCATACATGGCTGTATTTGCTGTATGAATGGAATTCGTGCATACAATGGGTGTATTTGCTGAATGAATGGAATTCTTGCATACATGGGTGTATTTGCTGAATGAATGGAATTCTTGCATACATGGGTGTATTTGCTGAATGAATGGAATGCTTGCACACATGGGTGTATTTGTTGAATGAATGGAATTCTTGTATACATGGGTGTATTTGCTGAATGAATGGAATGCTTGCATACATGGGTGTATTTGCTGAATGAATGGAATTCTTGCATACATGGGTGTGTTTGCAAAATAGATGGAATTCTTGTATACATGGGTGTATTTGCTGAATGAATGGAATTCTTCCAAACATGTGTGTATTTGCTGAATGAATAGAATTCTTGCATACATGGGTGTATTTGTTGAATGAATGGAATTCTTGTATACATGGGTGTATTTGCTGAATGAATGGAATTCTTGTATACATGGGTGTATTTGTTGAATGAATGGAATTCTTGTATACATGGGTGTATTTGCTGATTGAATGGAATGCTTGCATACATGGGTGTATTTGCTGAATGAATGGAATTCGTGCATACAATGGGTGTATTTGCTGAATGAATGGAATTCTTGCATACATGGGTGTATTTGCTGAATGAATGGAATTCTTGTATACATGGGTGTATTTGTTGAATGAATGGAATTCTTGCATACATGGGTGTATTTGCTGATTGAATGGAATGCTTGCATACATGGGTGTATTTGCTGAATGAATGGAATTCGTGCATACAATGGGTGTATTTGCTGAATGAATGGAATTCTTGCATATATGGGTGTATTTGCTGAATGAATGGAATTCTTGTATACATGGGTGTATTTGCTGAATGAATGGAATTCTTCCAAACATGTGTGTATTTGCTGAATGAATAGAATTCTTGCATACATGGGTGTATTTGTTGAATGAATGGAATTCTTGTATACATGGGTGTATTTGCTGAATGAATGGAATTCTTGTATACATGGGTGTATTTGTTGAATGAATGGAATTCTTGCACACATGGGTGTATTTGCTGATTGAATGGAATGCTTGCATACATGGGTGTATTTGCTGAATGAATGGAATTCGTGCATACAATGGGTGTATTTGCTGAATGAATGGAATTCTTGCATACATGGGTGTATTTGCTGAATGAATGGAATTCTTGTATACATGGGTGTATTTGCTGAATGAATGGAATTCTTGTATACATGGGTGTATTTGCTGAATGAATGGAATGCTTGCACACATAGGTGTATTTGTTGAATGAATGGATTTCTTGTATACATGGGTGTATTTGCTGAATGAATGGAATGCTTGCATACATGGGTGTATTTGCTGAATGAATGGAATTCTTGCATACATGGGTGTATTTGCTAAATGAATGGAATTCTTGTATACATGGGTGTATTTGCTGAATGAATGGAATTCTTGTATACATGGGTGTATTTGCTGAATGAATGGAATGCTTGCACACATAGGTGTATTTGTTGAATGAATGGAATTCTTGTATACATGGGTGTATTTGCTGAATGAATGGAATGCTTGCATACATGGGTGTATTTGCTGAATGAATGGAATTCTTGCATACATGGGTGTATTTGCTAAATGGATGGAATTCTTGTATACATGGGTGTATTTGCTGAATGAATGGAATTCTTCCAAACATGTGTGTATTTGCTGAATGAATAGAATTCTTGCATACATGGGTGTATTTGTTGAATGAATGGAATTCTTGTATACATGGGTGTATTTGCTGAATGAATGGAATTCTTGTATACATGGGTGTATTTGTTGAATGAATGGAATTCTTGTATACATGGATGTATTTGCTGAATGAATGGAATGCTTGCATACATGGGTGTATTTGCTGATTGAATGGAATGCTTGCATACATGGCTGTATTTGCTGTATGAATGGAACTCGTGCATACAATGGGTGTATTTGCTGAATGAATGGAATTCTTGCATACATGGGTGTATTTGCTGAATGAATGGAATTCTTGCATACATGGGTGTATTTGCTGAATGAATGGAATGCTTGCATACATGGGTGTATTTGTTGAATGAATGGAATTCTTGTATACATGGGTGTATTTGCTGAATGAATGGAATTCTTGTATACATGGGTGTATTTGCTGAATGAATGGAATGCTTGCACACATGGGTGTATTTGTTGAATGAATGGAATTCTTGTATACATGGGTGTATTTGCTGAATGAATGGAATGCTTGCATACATGGGTGTATTTGCTGAATGAATGGAATTCTTGCATACATGGGTGTATTTGCTGAATGAATGGAATGCTTGCACACATGGGTGTATTTGTTGAATGAATGGAATTCTTGTATACATGGGTGTATTTGCTGAATGAATGGAATGCTTGCATACATGGGTGTATTTGCTGAATGAATGGAATGCTTGCACACATGGGTGTATTTGTTGAATGAATGGAATTCTTGTATACATGGGTGTATTTGCTGAATGAATGGAATGCTTGCATACATGGGTGTATTTGCTGAATGAATGGAATTCTTGCATACATGGGTGTATTTGCAAACTAGATGGAATTCTTGTATACATGGGTGTATTTGCTGAATGAATGGAATTCTTCCAAACATGTGTGTATTTGCTGAATGAATAGAATTCTTGCATACATGGGTGTATTTGTTGAATGAATGGAATTCTTGTATACATGGGTGTATTTGCTGAATGAATGGAATTCTTGTATACATGGGTGTATTTGTTGAATGAATGGAATTCTTGTATACATGGATGTATTTGCTGAATGAATGGAATGCTTGCATACATGGGTGTATTTGCTGATTGAATGGAATGCTTGCATACATGGGTGTATTTGCTGAATGAATGGAATTCGTGCATACAATGGGTGTATTTGCTGAATGAATGGAATTCTTGCATACATGGGTGTATTTGTTGAATGAATGGAATTCTTGTATACATGGGTGTATTTGTTGAATGAATGGAATTCTTGCATACATGGGTGTATTCGCTGATTGAATGGAATGCTTACATACATGGGTGTATTTGCTGAATGAATGGAATTCGTGCATACAATGGGTGTATTTGCTGAATGAATGGAATTCTTGCATACATGGGTGTATTTGCTGAATGAATGGAATTCTTGTATACATGGGTGTATTTGCTGAATGAATGGAATTCTTCCAAACATGTGTGTATTTGCTGAATGAATAGAATTCTTGCATACATGGGTGTATTTGTTGAATGAATGGAATTCTTGTATACATGGGTGTATTTGCTGAATGAATGGAATTCTTGTATACATGGGTGTATTTGCTGAATGAATGGAATTCTTCCAAACATGTGTGTATTTGCTGAATGAATAGAATTCTTGCATACATGGGTGTATTTGTTGAATGAATGGAATTCTTGTATACATGGGTGTATTTGCTGAATGAATGGAATTCTTGTATACATGGGTGTATTTGTTGAATGAATGGAATTCTTGCATACATGGGTGTATTTGCTGAATGAATGGAATTCTTGAATACATGGGTGTATTTGCTGAATGAATGGAATTCTTGTATACATGGGTGTATTTATTGAATGAATGGAATTCTTGTATACATGGGTGTATTTGCTGAATGAATGGAATTCTTGTATACATGGGTGTATTTGCTGAATGAATGGAATGCTTGCACACATGGGTGTATTTGTTGAATGAATGGAATTCTTGTATACATGGGTGTATTTGCTGAATGAATGGAATGCTTGCATACATGGGTGTATTTGCTGAATGAATGGAATTCTTGCATACATGGGTGTATTTGCTGAATGAATGGAATGCTTGCACACATGGGTGTATTTGTTGAATGAATGGAATTCTTGTATACATGGGTGTATTTGCTGAATGAATGGAATGCTTGCATACATGGGTGTATTTGCTGAATGAATGGAATGCTTGCACACATGGGTGTATTTGTTGAATGAATGGAATTCTTGTATACATGGGTGTATTTGCTCAATGAATGGAATGCTTGCATACATGGGTGTATTTGCTGAATGAATGGAATTCTTGCATACATGGGTGTATTTGCAAAATAGATGGAATTCTTGTATACATGGGTGTATTTGCTGAATGAATGGAATTCTTCCAAACATGTGTGTATTTGCTGAATGAATAGAATTCTTGCATACATGGGTGTATTTGTTGAATGAATGGAATTCTTGTATACATGGGTGTATTTGCTGAATGAATGGAATTCTTGTATACATGGGTGTATTTGTTGAATGAATGGAATTCTTGTATACATGGATGTATTTGCTGAATGAATGGAATGCTTGCATACATGGGTGTATTTGCTGATTGAATGGAATGCTTGCATACATGGGTGTATTTGCTGAATGAATGGAATTCGTGCATACAATGGGTGTATTTGCTGAATGAATGGAATTCTTGCATACATGGGTGTATTTGCTGAATGAATGGAATTCTTGTATACATGGGTGTATTTGCTGAATGAATGGAATTCTTCCAAACATGTGTGTATTTGCTGAATGAATAGAATTCTTGCAAACATGGGTGTATTTGTTGAATGAATGGAATTCTTGTATACATGGGTGTATTTGCTGAATGAATGGAATTCTTGTATACATGGGG